>JBAMAW010001858.1:0-38936 GCA_037043295.1 Amiota minor
TCAAATCAGGGCTCTGTGGAGGTGCTTCGAGGACTTTGGTGTACTTATATAGCAGCCATGTTTTTTGCAAAATAGGGACTTATGTTTGGGGTCGTTGTCCTGATATAATTTGAAATTCACTTTTCCAGGTCTTTGTGGATCTTCCATTCCAAACTTTTGAGCACTGGCCATCAATTCTTTTTTTAGAATATCCAAATAAAGCTCTTTATTCTCTTTATTAGAACCCTTTCCGCTGACGGTGCACATTTCGTCACGTATGCCAAGCATTAGCGAGGTTTCAGTTCAGACGAAGCTAGACTTAAGTTTTAGTTTTAATTGACTCAAGCAAGGCGCATCACGCCGAAAAATTAACAAACAAATAATAAACAATTAATAAAGGGACATAGTGCCGCCATAATAAAATTTCTAGTAAAATTAAAATTTAATTCGTTTGTTTAATTTATATTGTATATTCTTGATCAGCTCGACAAGACGAGTTGATTTATCTTTGTTGTCGGTCTGTTTGTAAACTAGTCCCTCAGTTTTTGAGCTATAGAGCGGAAATTTTGCACAAGGTTTTCTTGTCACTAGAAGTTGTACATTTGTCAGAATTAGCCAAATCGGACTACTAGGCGGAATACCTCCTATACAAACTCAAATTTATATTCTTATTATTAGCAAAACTTTTTTGATTCTATCAAAATTTGGATGCTATAAATATCTGGCCCATATTCATCAACCATGTAAATTTCAAAATTCTAGGATTATTAGATAGCTTAGCTCCCATACAAAAATGTCATATTTTTGTATGCTAAATCACAGGAGCGTGAAGAGTATTACAACTTCGGCATAGCCGAATATAATCTTTTTTCTTGTTTTTGTACGTGTCGTTTAATTTCGAATGTTTCGCGTGTAAACGAACAATGCACATCAAGTGATTTTTGGGAGGTGGCAGCAGCTAGATTGCACGAAGTATTACTCGCTTAAAATACTGTCGCGAAACTCAGCCGGTGTTATGTGCATAATAGGAGATGAGCTTTGACAAGGAACGAATAAGAAGGCTTTGGTATTGTCCTCATCCTGCCGACCAGCTAGAGATAATGGAGAGAAGCGGTCTTCTAATTCATCAGCAAATGTATGGCAGATACTCTCTTTATTAGGTAGGCACCAAGAACCATCAGTTCGCTGGATAGGCACTTGCTTCAACGGCTGCCTCTTTATGCTTCGTGTCGCCTTCCATAAATTAGAGCCAGACTTTTTGGGATCAGCATTGCGCAGCAGATTGTCAAAGCATTCACTCTTTGCTTCCTTTAGAGCTTGCTTAAGTTTTCGCGCTTCTCTCCTCCACGCACGAGCGTCGAGAACGTTCTGCGTCCATAGATGACGCTGTCTTAGAGCCCTCTTACGTAGGATCATATCTCTGATTTCCGGTTTTAAAAGGGACCGAACCGGTATAGTGGGGCTGAAAGCAGATAGTTGTGGTGTAGCAAGGTCTGCAGCGGAATGAATATTCCTGGTGAATAGCTCAACAGCATCATCAATGTCATCAGTGGTCCGAATTTCAAAATTTAAATTAATAAGTTGTTCCAGTTTCGCCTGAAAGAGTTATACATTCGCATTTCTTGGCAGAAATCTTGGTTTAGTTTCATAGCAGATGACACCAACTCCAAACTCAATGATAAGAAGAAGATGACCCGAACTAAGATCAAGGATACTTCAAATGGACAGTAGATTAGATGGAACACCTCCATAAACCGCAAAGTCGCTTGCGCTAGGAGTACGGTGATTGTATAGGTAGTCTGTGGGAGCTCCAGTTGCAAGTACCTGAACGTTGCAGTTCGTTATAGTATCATACAGCGACGTACCTCTAGGATTGCGTCGACGAGCGCCCCAAAGTGGATGATGAGCATTCCAGTCTCCAGCTATAATATATTGGGACTATGCATTAATTTTAAAGGTTGCACACAGATGGCATTATTTACAACAGTATCGCATCTGTGCAATACAGTAGACTATATTCATGTCAAAGCCTCATCATTAGGCTTTGCTTTACCAGTATGCTGTCATTTCGCTGAAGTGTACACAACATATTGCTGTTGGATGCCTGCCGATCTCAAAACCTGTCAGTACTGGTTTCTAGAGAAAAGTGGTGCTTTTGCTACCGAGCCAACTCGACCAACCCATACGGTTTCGACGCGTCAGATGTGGTGTTTTGATACCGAGGACGACGACGCCGCCCAAAAGGTTCGAAGACGCAGAAACATTGGACAAGCTGCCCCATGAAGCTGCCGAAACGTACACAAGCAACCATTGATCCAAACATCGCAAGGTAATTGGGTGCCATACGAGTTGAAGCCGAGAGACGTCGAACGCCGATTTTTCACGTGCGAATTGCTGCTTGAACGACTTGGCCGGAAGGGTTTTTTGCATCGTATTGTGACTGGCGACGAAAAGTGGATCCATTACGATAACCCAAAGCGTAAAAAAACATATGTCAAGCCCGGCCAACCGGCGCCATCGACGTCCAAGCCGAATATTCATGGTTCGAAGCTCATGCTCTGTATTTGGTGGGATCGAAGGGTGTGGTGTACTATGAGCTGCTCCAACCCAACGAAACCATCTCTGGGGAAGTCTACCGACGTCAATTGATGCGTTTGAGCCGAGCATTGCTTGAAAAACGGCCGGAAACGGTCGAAAGACACGACAAGGTTATTTTGCAGCATGACAACGCTCGGCCGCATGTTGCACAGGTCGTCAAAACATACCTTGGAAAGCTCAACGGTGTAGTCCACCCCACGCCAGACATTGCTCCTTCGGATTACCACTTGTTCCGGGAGATGCAGCGTAAGCTGCCTGGACACCGCTTCTCTTCATATGAAGAGACCAAAAAATGGATCGATTCATTCTTAGCCGCCCAGAAGCCGGAATTTTGGAGAAACGGAATCCGGAAATTGAAAGAAAGATGGGAAAAGGTTGTGGCTAGCGACGGACAGTGCTTTGAATGATGTATCAATCCATTTTGAAATCGAAATAAAGCCCCATTTTTGGTGAAAAAACCTTTAAAATTAATGCATAGTCCTAATATTTTGAGCCAAGTTGAGGTAAAAGTTGACGGAGTGTGGGCCATGCGTTAATGGGCAGTAAATAAAAGCGATAACAATATCACTATGAACTTTAATTGCGACACATTGAACATGACCTTCAGCAGTAGGCGCAAAAAAGTGGTGTTTGATAGCAGATCGAATGAGGATTGTAGCACCACCTCTGTGTTGATCTAAGGGGTGGTTTGCTAGGTATAGAGAAAACCCATGCAGTTTATAATAGGACTTGCTGCAAAAATGGGATTCGCTGATAAGCATGATGTCAATGTTATTGGCTTGGATAAAGAATTATAGTTCATTTTTTGTGATTTGTCAGACCGTCAGCGTTCCACACGCCAATGTTGAGCCCTATTATTCACATTGTTGAGGGAAATTGTCGAGGAGTCGATTCAGAAGGCTTTCCTGCATATTCATCATTCTATCCAACCTAGATAAAATAAGATCAAATTTGGAGTTAAATTCAACATGTACCTGATGATTTTGATGTTGCAGTAGCTGCATTTCGTGTTGTTGTACGCTGCTGGAATGATTTTTGCTTTTAGTGATGCCAGTGTTGTAGCTGCTGCTATTGGGAAGACTGAGATAGCTGAGATTGAGACGGATTGTGCATCCTTTGTTGTGACCGGCTTTTACGTTGTTGTGTTATTTTTTGATTATGTTTGAGCTGGACGCCTTTATTTGGCTTATTCTGATTTTGCTGATGCTTGTCACCCTTAACAGTAATTGCGTAAGAGGACATAGAATAACTATCCACAATTGCTGGAGGTATAGTCGTCATAGACGCAGTTGTGGGGCCACGTGTAGGACGAGATACTTTGGTTAAGCCATGTTGTTTCACGTAATGTTTATAGATCTCGCAACCCTTGTAGTTGGCAGTGTGGGGATCGCCACAAAGAGCACATTTAGCAGGGACCCCTTTCTCCATGCTACACTCAATAGTAGCATGCATGTTACCACATTTAACACAGCGATGAGTCTTAGAACAGTATTTTTGAGTATGTCCATACTCTTGGCATCCATGGCACTGAGGTGGAGAAGCACGTTGATGCGATGGCTCAACTAATACTATTTGGTTGCAAAACCGTTTGATGTCAAACACAGCTTTATTGTTTTCTTTGGGATCGAGCTCTACAAAGAACAAATTTAGTGGCTTCTTGTCAGATCGACTTAGAGGGTTTTAAACATTTCTAACCGAATGTCCTGCATTCTGAAGCTGACTCTTAATTTCATATGTTGAAGTGGTGTGGTGCAGACCTTTGAGCACCGCCCTGTATGCTCTTTCCTGTTTTAGCTGGTACACATTTCTTTTAACCAAAAGTTTTATGGTTTCACGATAAGCATCAGAGTTGAGAGTTATGATGCGAATTGTATGGTCAGCGTAAACTTTAATATAGTAAGAGTTGCTATTGATAACCACATTGAGCCAAGAACGAATGCCGTCGATGTCAATGATACCATCGGCAACAATTGGTGGGGTTTTGGCTCTCCAAAAGAGTTGGTGCTTGGTTGGATATCTGGTGGAGTATCACTACTTATACCCGGATTGGCTTCATCGCAATCAATACTCAGTAAGGCAAAGCGGATTTTTATATCCAGAATAGCCAGGAGTTGTAGGTTCTATATCCTTATTTTTGCATTGCTCTGACGATGTAGATGGAGCTTTAACCGAATCAGGTAGAGTTTTGGTTGACAGAACGCCGCCAGTTTTGCAAGCAATTTTGATTTGTGTTTTGCGTTTTAGAGATTTTATAACGCGTGAATTTCGCACGGAATAAGCATCTCTAGAAGCTTGGGATGAGTGCCAGACAGACTGAATTTGAGCTGCCAGCGTGTAGATCACTAACTAGCAACTATAGCAGTTCTTATATTATGTGCCGCAAAGCACGCATCAGAAGGATCACCCATATTTACGAACAAAAATAAATTTAAGTAGCAAGTGTAGATTTAACACACGTATTAAAGAACAAAACAAAGATAAGAAGTCTATAAAAAGACTTATACCGTTAGAGAATAGAGATAAAAACTTTTGCTTTGAACCGGCGATGCTTATCATACAAAAAACACAACCTATCGCGACAAACATTTGACTTCGAATGACGAAAATAACAAAACAACGAATATGGGGAAGAAAAGAGAAGCGATAATTTGGGCATGGTACATGAGTACGACCACAAACGATCATGTATGATTGTTTATTATGTGGTTCGAACTGAATCTTCGCTTTGAGCCCATGCTCAATCAATCGCTTCTTTTCATTCAACCAAAGTAGCAAAATCTTAATGAGTATGAGTAATGTTCGGGTGTGATCGAAAACTCAATTTTCTTTTCTGAACCCAACCTGGAGAAGAATATTATTACTTTAATTTCAAAATATATAACTGCACCAAACTTGATCTTTCGATATCATGTCGGTATGTAGGATATTTTACTGATTGGCTTTTACGCAAGGCAAGTTTAACGCATTTGAGAAATCTGCTTCGCAAAGGTTCGTCACCGAGTCTTGCAGTTCTCAACCATCAGAAACATTGTCAGGCACTCCAGATAGCTGTAGGGTCAAGTTTATCAGCTTATAGTTAACGTACAGGGCTAACGATGCTTCTTTTGGTGACATTGTGTTTTAATTTTTTTTTTTTTTTTTTGCGATTAATTTGCCTTGACTAAAGTCTTTATGCTCAACAAATATTTGATTTTAAAAACTAACAATCAAAAAGAGATATTTAAAAAACGCTACTTGATTGATTTTGAAATATGTCTTTAAGTTTTGTATGCAAATTTTGATCCATTAATTACGACTTTTCCGGTGATTTGATCTACTCCACACTTCACAGAAACACACTGTGTCTCATGCATAAAAATGTGTTTGATCTCTGTGTTGAGTCAAGCGAGTTAAAACTCACAACTTGACCACTAGCAAACAGCGTGATCTCTTACTCATTTTGGTATGCAAAAAAAAATGAGATCATGCAGTTGCAATGAACTCGAGTGAACTGATATCAAACCTCCTTCTCATATTTGTAAACATGGGTTCCGCGGAAACTGACACAGAAAAAAATATTGATAAGGCTGAATACTTAACAATATTTCTTGTTGAGAAATTAAAAATAAATTAATGCATATTAGAAAAAACCAAATTCCTAACTTAAGGAATAAAAAAATCGTTAATTAAACAAATTCAATGAAAATATACAAAAATAAGTGCAATAGAAACTGTATGTTACAGATAATCTTTCTATATGCTTTGTTGATGAGAGGACTGCATCAACAACGGAAAGTGCATTGTTATTAACAACAAGAACACCAATAAAACGACATGTTGATAAAACAATTTTGACGATCAACAGTCTTTTACTTTAATTTTAATTTATGTGTAATATTATTGAATTTTGAGTTTGTAATAGAATTAATATTACCTGCATTTTGCTTTATTTTGCTTATATGCTGTCAACGCTATTGCAATTGATAATACATTAATCAGCAGTTTAATGACAGAAAGTCCATGAGTAAGTGCGACGGACGCAAACATACTTTCTATCTCTCTCTAGCTCATACACTTTCGCAATAACGTAGATTTTGTTGTGTTTGCCGTACGATTTAATACTCATTGAGAAGCACTTAGAGAAATCGTGGTTTGTTTTAAATTGCAAATCTTATTATAATTATAATGAAAGAGAGAAAGAGAGGATTTCGCGCATATAAGGTCTTAGTTATTTGATTTAGCATAAATAGAGTGTGCTACTTTAAATCAAAATCATTCCTACACTTTTTTTTTTGTGTATATAAATAATTTTTCGATTTTTGCACCAATACACTTTCATATACCTCACACCGATTTCGTCTTACTCTGTTTTACATCTGTGTTGTGAAATGAGATTTTTACCCCCTGAGCTGAAAGATGTTTAACATCAAAAATTCGTACAAAACTCAAATGTTCGAAGAAAGGAATTTAGATTTTGATGAATTTTGAAATTATTGTTGAAATTATTGTTTTAACCAATGTTGAAATTATGTTTTCATTTATTTTCCAATTATATTATTATATGTTCAATAAAATACTACAAATGAATTTAATTTGTTAACAAGTTTACAAATGCTCCCCGTTTGCTTTTTTCTGCTTGAGTGGTTCTTGTGTGCTCCGAATACTTCAAAGTTCACGTTTAATCTGGCGAGTTGTCTTCGTCATCATACACGTATTCGTCGCTCAAAAATTCCAAAATATTATGCAAATTAAAGCAACTTCCTATTGCTGATGGCACTAATTTGCTTGCTACACGTATTTTGTATTGTAACACCGGAAAACGTTGATTGAGTTGACCAAAAAAAAAACGCTCGATTATGCATCTTTCTCTCGTAAATATTTTGTTGAATTTTCTTTCCACTTCTGATGATGGATTCCGAAATGGAGTCATTAGCCATGGTGATAAGCCACAACCCTCATCGCCAAGAAGCAGTGCATCACTGCTAGCATTTGCCATTGCGGTACATGTTTCTTTATTGCGAGAGTCATGCACTGATCATGGCCAAGATATATTCACACTGGTAAAAAACTCATTTGCGTTACAAGTTGCTTGCACATTAATTGAGTAAAATCCTTTTCTACAGGCGTATTCATCGCTTTGAATATTTGTTTTTTTTTATTTTTTTTTTATGCGTGCAATCAATGATACCTACTGCAGATGGAGAACAGTTTTTTTTTTTTTACCATATGTCTTGCTCCTTCTTAATTTCGGCTGTACATAGGAATTTAATCCAATCATGTCCTTTTGCGCAGACAACTTGAGCCATTTTGGAGATTGTTCGAAAGGCTGTCGATTGGTGAACTCCGATATTTTCACCAATAACAATTTGATAATGGACTGTCAAAGATTTCGCTATGCGAGATCAAACATAGCTATTGAGTTTTAATTAGCAACATGAGTCCAAGCAAGTGAGATCAAGAAATTTTATGCATGCCAAAAGTACTTTTTACTCAAAAAATTGAGTCTCAGTTCGAACTCACTTTTTATGCATGAGACCCACTATGATATCAAACCCGGTCTAGCAGTGAGTCCATAGGGAGCATGCAAACATATAAACAAACATATCCACTCGAATAGCCCACCCTACAAATTGTTCTTTTCCTCTCTATAGCTTTTACAAAACAAAAGAAAGCGGATTTTGTGTATTTTTGTTTTTTACATTTATGAATCTATATAAGTTTACAAAACAAAGTGGTAAAAAGCCCCGTTTCCATCTGCAGCCGGTAACCAACCAATTTAATTTGTTTTTTTTGTTTTTATTTATTTATAGACAATTACAGTACGAAGGTATAGTATAATAAGTTGGTCATGAAGTTTGTAACAGGCAGAAGGAGACAAAAGAGACCACATAAAATATATATTCACAGGTCGATTAGACGAATTGATTAAGCCATATCCGTCTGTCGGAACCATCCGAATAGGACCACTAGGGGGGTACCTCTCATACAAACCACCCATTTGAATTCATGTTGTTATTGGAAAAACTTTTTTGTTTTTTGTCGTATCGAATTGAAACTTGGACACTATCAGTTTCCAAGACAGGCACGGGACATTTGTCGAAACCAGCCAAATCGGACCACTAGAGGCGATACCTCCCATACAAAGCACACTTTTTTTTGCGAATAAAGATTAAATACTACCATGAAACATTCACTGCGTGAAGAGTATTTCATCTTCGTCATAGTCGAAAAGAACCTTTTTTCTAGTTTTTTCATTTTGAAAGGCAAATATACCTTTTTTAACCGATTATGTTGTGTGTGTTACCTAGGAACTTGTTCCTAGGTGAACCGATTTTGATTATTCTTTTTTTATTAGAAAGATGGTTCTTTTCGTGTGATCGCATATAAATTTGATCAACGACAACAAATTATTCGTTAATGACTTCCCAAAAAATAACTGTTTCAGTGTGACTCTGGGTTGATTCGAACACTATCGAACGTAAAGCATTTTATCATAACAAATAATAATGATGAATGTCTATGAAAACCAAATCAAATGACTTTGGGTTGATTCGAACACTATCGAATGTAAAGCATTTTATCATAACAAATAACAATGATGAATGTCTATGAAAACCAAATCAAATGAACTGATCAAACGTTCGAGTATAATGTTTGCGTGGACGAATGTTTGTGTATGCTTAGTTTTGTTTTCACCACAAACACACACTTTCTATTTGAGTAAGCATCCCTATAGTTCTTTTCATATGCAAGTAATGGTACTAAGCATCAACAACGAGAGAGAAAAAGAAGGACGAGAGAATAAACACTTTGTTGTTGTATGGGGGTACCCCCCATACAAGCTCCCATTAAAATTTAATGTCCACGGAACACGTAAATTTCAAGACCATAGGATTACTGGATCGTAAAGCTCCATACAAATATTTCGGTCTGAAGTGTTAAAATGCTGTATGTGCACTGACTATATCCTAAACATAAGTCATATCAATAATCAAATATTTCTGAATGCTCTATCACAGTGCGTATGCAAAAACGTTTTCTAGGGGGTGCGTGAAGAATACATCAACTTCGGCATGGGCGAAGTTAAACTTCTTTTTACTTGTTTCTTTTTCCTGTTAATTATCGTAACTTTACTTTGTTCTTTTTTTTTTTCTTCTTAGCGTCACTTTATTTTACGTACTATGATTGTCTTATTTAATATACAAGGTCGCAAAGTAAACGAGACTTTTTTAAAATCTCTATTTATAGTGACGCTATATTTTGACGGGAGTACGAGTTGAAAAGGTACATCCTTCACTGACGTTCTGTAAAAAGTTCAAGACTAACGAACAATTAGAAGCCGAGTTATTGCTTTATAAGTGAGTGTGTTTATAGCATCGGTAGAAAAATGAACTTCGAACAAAGAGCGAATATTAAGTTTTGTTTAAAGCTTTTACTGACTGTTTACGAGATAATAATCACAAATTAGAAATGATTAATTTGGTGGAAAGTCGACCGTGCGCTAACTCTACAAAACAGTACAAAATGATAAAAATCTTGTTTTACAAAAAGAGTGGTCATACCTTAAGACAATGTAGTACACGGAATTTGTCATTTAAATTGCCCACGTTAAGTATTTTTTGGGTTTTTTTCTGTATGTTAGTAGGACTTTTCTTAATTACTAAGCCAAAAATAAGCGCGATCTGTCAACTAGTTTGTTTGCAGCAGCTGGTCTATTCAGTCCACCTTACTAATAGTTGCTGTTTAAAGTTTTCGAGTTGCCAGCAAGCTCCAACAAAATTAGTTGCGTTGTCGCAATAGCTCCGCGGCAAACAAATCGCTTTAAACAAGAAATAAAATTATTTGTGGGCAAGTTTGAAATCAACTCAACATGGACTTCTTTCGATGAAAACACACGAACACTGCCATGTACGTCTTGTATGGCACTTTGATGCGTACACGGTATGACGTTATAAAAGGGCAGCAAAAAAGGCCAACCCCAGATACTAGAAAGGGACATTGAGCATGAAATCGATCGGCTGGAAGTGATCTCATAAGTTGCTGCATTAGGCGCGGCGTGTAATGGTAACAATGTGTGCAGCGCCTCACTACCTTCCATACTACTTCTCTTGCATTAACGATTCAAACCTCAAGACGCAGTACACTGACGCAGACTTTGGGAAGGCATCCGCCAACGCGCGGAACGGTAATAGATTTGCCACAACTTTCGATCTGTTTCAAAAAAGGGTTCACTTTTTGATACTCTGAGCAAACAGCTTGGATTTGGCAAATTACCTTAGGAAAAAATGTTGAAGGTGCGATGCAATATAAATAAAACTATGGCGCAGTTCCAATGTTGAAGTATGAAGCGCTTCAGCTGGGATGAAAGTTCTATTACCACTAACTCTATTAAAAACACGCAACACATATGCCATCGCTCCCAATATGCAACGATAAGAAGAAAATCTTCCAATAATGAAACATATAACACTTCATCGTTGCTACTATTATTACATTATAGACCCGCTGCCCTACGTTGCTCTAACTCAGATTCTTCGAATTTATCAGTCAACAAAGTTTGAGGCCCAAAGTAAGTTGTCTCTGCCAACTCTTATGCTTGACATCCGCGTTATATTATGTCCGCGGGGTTATCCTTGCCAACTGGCTGAATGACTTCGTCTGCATCTCCGAAATACGGTTTGCCGCAAAGCAATTTAATTTCGATGAGTGCATCTTCAGCCAGTGCAAAACAAATTTTGAGTCTGTCCAGAAATATATGCCACGTATGGGACAACAAAAATGCCGCGCATAATTCTAAACGCGGTATAGAAATTACCTTAATAGGCGCCATCTTCGACTTTGCTATTATTAACGTTGTTTTGATTGTCCCTTGATTATCAGTCCTCAAGTGAATACAACAGCCATAGGCTAAGATGCATCAGAGAATCCATGAATTTCAGATGCATAAGTTAGTGATGAGTTAATGAGCCTTGGAATCTAAATAATATTAAGAGTTTGTAAATCTGACTCAATTTGCCGCCACTGAGCTTGTAACTCAGCCGGGAATGACTCGTCCCAGTCTAAACGATATATCCAAAGTTCCTGTATGAATATTTTGCAGCAGGCGATAACTGGGGACACAATCACCAACAAATCGTGCGAACGTGAAACAAGTGATACGATGTTTCGTTTGGTGATATTGAAGGTAAAATATACCAAAAGCAGAAAATATCCTGCTTTGGCTACCATGACATACTTAGTGCCTTTGTGGTATCATCGCTTTCGACTCAAAAGTGAAACTCCGATAATTCACTTTCAATGTTAATCATGTTCCACTTGGCGAGTTCTCATCCAACTTTGGAAAGACTGCTCGTCACCTGAGATGCTTACAGTTGCAAATCTTGAACTGTATCTGCTCCTGTGAGAAGATCATCTACATACATGTCTTCCTTGAGTGTTGCTGCTCCAACTGGGAATTGTTCCGCGTAATGATCTGCAATGTATTTGAGGCTCAGAATTGCTAAAAACGGAGCGCATGACATGGCTTATGTTACAGTGTTTTGCTAGAATTATTGCAAAGGTTGATTAGAAGATTCGCGCCAGAAAAATTTATTTATAGTTACTTCAAACTGTCTATTCATTTTCAGTACGTCGGGGGACGTCACGTCGTCATCTGATGAGGCTTCGTCGGTAATATTGATGGCGTCGCGAAAGGTGAGTGTGAGGCAGCAGCAGTTGAGGAAGACTGTTTCCGAGGCTGCTGTTGACTCTGTCGTGGGGAGAAATAGGGGGGAAGGAACTTTTGTTGTCCCTAAGGTGCCATCCTCTGATGCAGCGACGGCGTCTGGTAAACGCAAGGGGTCTGCTATCGAGAGGATGAAGAGCATAACTGCTGACGTCACCGGGTGTCTACTTGATGAGTTTAATGGTGTCTCATCGTCAGTCACTGATCCGATCTATACTGGAGCTCACCAACCAGTATGAATTCCAGTTGATGACACTAGTCGCAGAAAATGAGAGCCTAAAAGGACGTTTAAATGCGGCTCGCGAGTGTAGTGTCTAAAGCGTCCAAGGCGTCCCACCCGTGAGCGACCCTGGTGTTTCCCCGACGGCATCTGCCCCTGTTGTGAAGCCAGTTGAGATCTGGTCCTTGGTTTTCAGAAGTAAAACTTCTGGCAAATCTTTCAAGGACGTGGTGGAACAGGTGGTGAAAGAAGTTGGGCCTACACTAGGTGTACGTGTACATGAGGTGAAGCCACTACGGGATGGTGGTGCGATCATTCGCAATCCTTCTGTGGTGGAGCTCAACAAGATGAGGGATAACAACAAGTTCGGTGAATTAGGATTGAAAGTGAGTGTGAATGAGAAGTTAGGCCCTAGGGTAGTAGTTCAGGGGTACACTCCCAGATTGGACCTGATGAGTTCATGAGGGAGTTGTATGAGATGAACCTGAAGGATAAGATGAGTGAAGGGGAGTTCAAGAAGAGTGTCCACCTGTGTGGCAAACCCTGGGTGGTGACCGCTGATGTGGCGGTGAATGTGATTCTGGAAGGTTCTGCTGTTGCCATGCAGACCCTTCTGGAAGCTGAGCACTGCAACATCAAGTGGTTCTCATTTAGGGTTCGTAGTGTGAAGGCAGACAATTTGTGAAAGTGGCAGTGGAATTTCCCTGCTTCAGGAACCTTACGCAACCAATGGAATGGGCCGTGTCCCGGGATGTTAGGGTTGTTAACGAACCCAGTGAATGGTACACCTTTGATGGCCGAGTAGGAAAAAGTGACATTGATGTCACTTTTGTGAATGAGGCAGCGATGAGGTTGTATGAGTTTGAATGGAAAATTAAGGGTGGGTCGGGTGTGAGTGATCATAATCTCATTGAGATTATAATGACTTACACTCCAGTTGTGCGTGAAAGTGTACCCGTGAATGGTTGGCGTGTGCATAATGCAAATTGGCTACTGCATGGTGTGTACTTGACCGTTGACACACTTCTCTGGAATGAATGTTGATGAGCAGGTTGAGTGTGTGGAAAGGTGGGCGAATGGTGTGAATGATTGTATGTTTCCAAGATGCCGTAGGGGCAATCTTGGTAGAGTGAAGTGGTGGACGAATGAGCTTAGCATGAAGCGGAGGCTGGTTCGTAGACTTTGGAAGAGATTCCAGATCTGCTGATTCTGTGACATACCCTTATAGAATTTGTAGGGGTAAGGGTGGGCAGACAAATGTGTGTGCTCTTCGTGTTGGCGACACTCAGTTGACAACATGGCAAGATTGTATGAATGCTTTGTTGTGTGCATTTCTCCCTCAGGGGGAAACTCTACTTTTGGTGGAGGATCCTTGTGATCCGTTCGAGGCTGGTGAATTTGAGGTGGCTTTTTCGATGTTAAAGTCGAGAAAGTCACCTGGTATGGATGGATTCACGGGAGAGATGTGCAAAAGCATCTTTAAGGCCATTCCTGAGTACATGAATGCGTTATATGGGAAACACTTCCCATATCGGTTGGGTATTTTCCCAAGGCGTGGAAGTGTGCCAAGGTGATAGTGCTTCTGAAGTCGCCTGATAGAATTAGGAGTAATGCTCGTTCTTTTCGGGGCATCAGTCTCCTGCCGGTACTTGGTAAAGTGCTGGAAAGAGTTCTGGTACAAAGGCTTCAGGAGAGAGTGAATGAGCAAATATCTGATTTGCAATTTGGGTTTAGAAAGGGTAAATGCGTCGAGGATGCTTGAGGCTATGTGTCTCACTGTGTTCAGGCAAGTAGTTCCAAGTATGTGCTAGGTGTGTTTGTGGATTTTATGGGTGCGTTCGACTATCTAAGTTGGGATTCTGTGCTGAGAAAATTGAGAAATTGTGGAAGTCGGGAAATGGCTCTTTGGAAGAGTTATTTCTCTGAAAGGCGTGTTTGTACGGTTGGGTTGAGGGAGTTGACACAGTGTGTGGATGTGGCTCGTGGTTGCAAACAGGGTTCTATCTGTGGTTTATTTATTTGGAACCTCATGATGGATTCCTTGTTAAGCTCGGACAAGAATTTAAATGCTGTGCGTATGCGGTTGATCTGCTAATCTTGATTGAGGGACAATCGCGTTTGGAAATTGAGCGCAAGGTCCATGCATTTTGTTTCTGAATGGAGCAGTAGTGTTGGTGTCAGTGTAGCGGTGGATAAGACTGTGACAATGTTGCTTAAGGGCAAATTGGCACCAAGTCGGAGTCCTATCGTCAGGCTTGATTCCGGCAGCCTTCAGTATGTAACTGAGGTTAAATACCTTGGTATAACCGTGGGTGAGCGAATGAATTTCATTCCTCATATTGCTCGTCTCAGAGACCGGTTGTTTGGTGTGGTTGGTAAAGAGCGCCGTATTTTGCGGAGTGAATGGGGTCTCGGTAGGCGTGCTGTTCGTACCATTTATGGAGGCCTATTTGTTACTTGTGCAGCATATGGATCTTCGGTGTGGTGCAAAACGGCATCGTCTGTTGTAGGCAGAAAGAAAGTGCTATCATGCCAGAGAGTCATGATATTGGAATGTTTGCCGGTATGTCGCACTGTCTCCACTGAGGCTTTGCAGATTTTGCTTGGTGTGGTTCCTCTTGATCTTGAGGTCAGGCGAAGAGCCATTGTCTTCAAGAATGGTTATATGGGATGGATGTGGAGAGCTTAGGTCGTAATGTGTGCAAGAGAATGTTGAATGAGTGTCTCCTGTCTGACTGGCAAATCAGATGGGACCGTTCTGAGTGTGGGCGGGTAACATACAGGTTCATTCGGGATGTCCCATTTGTTGGCGATCGACCTGACATTGGTTTTAACCTTTGGCTCGGATTCCTGTTGACTGATCATGGTTCCCATGGTTGCTTTTTTGCATTCAAGGGGCCTAAAGGATATTGTGGAATGCCCTTGTGGCTCGACGGACGAAACATGGCAACATGCTCTCTCTGTCAATGTTCTCTGTATGATGATTTAAGGGATATGAATGAGTTTGGTATTTTGAGTGTTAATGGGGGTTTTGATTTTAGGAGATTAAATGGGTATGCACGTGCAGTATTTTTGAGACGTCGTCCGATTGTAGCCTGAGACTGTCCGATATGTGTGTGTGTGAATGTGGTTGGTTAGTGTTCCCCCCTGGGTAACCAGTCCCTGAGCTTCATGGAGCTCTACTTGTAGTAACTTGGTTACGCTGCCTGACCAGAGATATTTTCTGGTACCACGGGCGTCTGGCTTGCAGCGGTCTCAGCCTACTACCCTTTCGCTTAAAGTCCTTGTGACAGTGGGGACATATGCTCGCCTGATCTTTATCACATAAATGCTGCCAAATTGGCGGAAGAGATAGGAATAGACCTCGCTCCCAACAGTGAGGAAGCTGTACCCATAAGTATAGCTTTATACTGTGCCATCTGTGGGCTACCAACCTGCAAGCTTTTCCAGAGAGCTATGTTCAAATTTGAGCCACCAACCCTTGAAATTTTTGGAGTTCGAATTTGGTTGGGTTCCTTGGGTACGAAGTCTAACCAGAAGCTATTTTCTGGTATCACGGGTGGTCAGGAGCCCACGGAACTTGTGTCCGTCCTGGCCAGCGGGTACGGCCCTTTGTGGGTGTATCGTGGTGGCTGTGGTTTGATACCCAAATGCGAGTAGAGTAATAACTCGACGTGGAGTTGCGTTATACAACCAGGTGCTGTGACCCAGAGAGCAGCAGAGGTTTAAGATGGGCCTCGCTCCCCACCAAGGAGAGAGTCATATTTACCAAAATAAATATGACTTAATTTGGGACCTGCGGATATATATCCAAGGGGACGTTGATTGACGTTTATCAATCCATGTGCTTGGCACCGTGTTCTTAAGTCTTCACAGATAGGTGAGCACGTAAAACACTGGTACTTCATTGCCTATTCATTTTTATAATGTCGGCAATGAGTGTGGGACGATGCAACCGAAAAGCAAACATTGTCAAAATTTTGGTGGACGGTTGGCCCAACCATTAATATCTCGTTGAGCGATAGACTTGACGATGTCTTACACGACGCATCAAATGCAACCCGAAGTTTAGTAGTTGCACTTTGTGGCCGAAGCACATTATGGTGCATATTGTGTCACTAATTGCATATGTTTGAGTGCGATATATTCATTCATAAAATTGACATATAATTCCTTTAACAAAGGCTGGCGCACTAACCGACGTTCAATTTGCTTAATTCGATGCTTAGCAAACTCGTTAGATGTACCCAACTCAATACGTGGCTTCATAAAGGGCAAACTCACTTGAACGGGCCCTGAAGGAAGAAATCGCGTATGTGTCTGATAGCCAGTTTCGCACTATTGCTCCTCTTGGATTAAATTCTGGTTGTTGGTATGAGGCGTATCAAATCCTTCAATATGCTAAAACTTTTCAAGTGTTTTCTGAAATTGCATTATCGCTAATCTTTCCACCTACAATCCAACATAGTGCTGTGTTTACGAGACGTGGCAGGCCAAGATCAAGAGAAGTTTTACCACCTGCTAACAAATCCTGTGTACTAAGAAGCAAGTTGATCCGTTGTGACATGTAAAATAAGGAATCTGCTAAATTGATGTCTTGAGGTATCACCCAGTTAGCGGAGTTAATAAAACGCTCGGGCTGATTCAATAAAATTTTGTTTATTACTGCAAATTGTAATTGCCGTGCTTTGACTGACAATCGAGATTGTATAGTTGTTTCCATAGAAAATTTGTTTTGTGCACGAACTTCCTCTTCCAAATTTTTATTTATCAAAATGATTGCCACCGGAATCAACGCTCGCTACGAGTTGTGTGACATTCAATGCTGCTGCTTGAGTGGGCTGGTCTTATTGTCTAACTAAATGTGTTTGCCTTGTACTTGCTGATCTTGTGGTATGATGCGAGGTAATGTGGTGTGATTCCGGCAAATGCGACTTATAAACTTCGTCATACATTTCCTAGCTACGGGACCTTTTCCCAAACAGTTCGGGCAAAGTAACGTTTGTTGTATAAATGCCAATCTATATTGAATCGAAAGTGTTATGAATGATGGACACTGTGCGAGACTATAGTTATTAGCTGAACACTTTGGACAAACTTTCTGTGCGACAACAAAAGCCTGCGTTGGCTTATCTTTCTGATGCGGTTTATCCTCAGATCATATTACTTTCTAAAAATTGACAATGACGGCTAAGACTATGGTAACAATCCTCCCATGTAGGCATTTTATCATATTATTGAATTTGATCATGTGACTGTTTTGCCTTTGCATCTAACTTTAACAAAATAGGATGGATTAGTATACCATTCAAAATATCTGCTTCATTACCTAAAGGTAACAACGATCCACCGACCTTTTCATAGCTGAAATATAGAAAAGCGCGTATATTTTTCGTATATTTTTTGCAATTGCTTAAGAGCCTTTGGATAGTTTTCCTCGGAAACTTGAAAGGGTGTGACATCACTCAACGCGTCACCAGACAGACCACTCAATAAATATCGGTGTTTATCACTTCAATCACACTTCTCGATATTCGCCTTTATAATACAAACTTGCGAAATGCTGTAATTTGGATGTGACACTACAGTGTATCAAGGTTGTGCTGTTCTGTTTTTGCTTCTATCCTTGCTTTTATGCTAGTTATGTTTTTCTCTATACTAGCTCGTTGTTGTTTTAAAGCAGCCAGTTGCTGCGCCGCAGTTAGAGGGCTCATGTTTCAGTTGATGTTTTTTTTTTTTTTAATTCTTATTAATGATCAAGAACTAAATACTTATAAAAATTTGAAAAGAAATGCTAGGAACGTTTTAAATATCAACAGCTGTTAATAATGTTCTTCCAAAATGACGATCAGTGAATAATGATAATTGAACAATAAAATAATTATTCAAAATTTTAAAGAGAATTATTAACGAATGTATTAAACATTGGCAGTTGTGCACAATTCTCCTCACAAACCAAGATGAAAAGAAAATTCAAAGAAAACTAAGTAAAGCTTAGCTGATAACAACGGTTCTTAATCAAAAGATGTAGCGAATATATGTACATAGTTGAATTGAAACCACGAAAAAAGCTTACTTAGATGTTTGTATGTATGTACATAAATGTATGTTTATGTTATGTGTTATAGGTACATATACGGATCTGTTTAATTTACTGACTAGCTGAGCTCGCGAGTTCGTAAGCGTGGTATTCGAAATATGTTTGTAATATAATAGCTGGTGCGACATCGTTCCAGTGGACTTCAGTTTTGTTATTATTGACACACGTGGTTACTTTGACTGTACGTCATTTTATTAGTGTAACAGATACTATGTTATATGTAAAGCCATCAGGTATTAAAGCATAGAGATTCCTGGAGTTACTAACACGCGGCAGAGCCACATAAACCTGACCGTGCGAAAAACAGCTTTTAGTAAGATCTATATCCGCATCACTCAGCGTCTGGCCCTGGGCTTTGCTATTTGTCATAGCATAACATAGGCTCACTGGAAGCTGAACTCGTTTAAAAGTAAACGGAAAATTGCTTGGAATAATAATATAAAAACATTGTCTCCTTCGCTGCACCCTGTTAAAATCTCTGCTTCTATGACATTTGGTTGTGTCACACATTGGCCACTTTTAACCTGGTACAATTTGGGCGGGCTTAAATTTCTAAGAAGCATTATAGGTTCGGCGACTTTTAAATTTATCTTATGAGCTGGCACTCTAGGAGTGCTCAGGGATGCTAAAATTCATTTGGATAGTTAGTAGATTGTTCTTGATTCATAACTAGAGATATACTCTACATTAGATCCCGGAACAAAATTCAGAATTACAGGATTTATTCCTGCCGCCTGATCGTTAAATGGGGTCAAAATAGCTCTTACACAAAGCCATGAATTTTCATAACTTCCAAATTCCATTGGGTCACCATAAACAGATGATATGAGATCCCGCATCGAAAAGCTGTATGGCACAGGCTTTCATTTAAGATAACTTTTCCTTGTACTTGTGGATACGTACCATTACCAATCTCAAGTAAAAAAACTGAAAAAACTTGTTCATTATCGTTTTTCCCCACGTAGTATAATGGGAGAAATTTGATATTCTTCGAGGCATTTTATATTGTATATACTAACAAAGTTATTAAAGTACTTACTATTAAACAGCAATTCTTAGCAGTGCTAAAAAAGGAAGCAATATTTAAACAAATATTCTTTGGAAACACAAAATAATAGTTGGAAAAGGAAATGATGACTAAAAAACGTAGCAATGTGACACAGTATTTTTTGTTATACTAGGGGAACCCGCGGCACAGTGGTTGGGCAGGTATGGAGCCGCGGTCCTAAATACTTGTAGTGGTGATATCGTTATGAAATTTTTACCAAAAATGTAGTATATTAAATATATAATGGAAAAATTGGCTAAATCGTATGACTATATCGTAGCTCCCATAGGAACGATTGAGACAAATTTAAATTTCTTATTTTCCAAGATTATTGTTTTTTATTATATCTACATTACACTAATATTTTAAGAAGAAATGGGCGTGATTTTACTTATACATATCATCAAAAATACAAAAATTAAAAACAATAAACGGAAAATTAAGTAAACAAAAATTCTTTACAGCTATAAATTAATAAAAACAATCATAAATTCTGATATTATTCATTTTAATCATCTAATAACAAATGGAATACACTACTTTATAATTTTGTCTTTGGCGTACAAGCAGTTTTCTTTGCCCAGTAATAAAGGGGTCTGAGCTTAAGAGCAATGTATAGAACAAGTCTGTATTTGTAGCAATACGTGAAATTTTTCTTGCTGCTCTCGAAATTTTTTAATATCCTTGTTTTTAGATTCTGCAGCTTCTTCAGACAACTCTCCTATCGAAACAAGCGCATAACTTATTACATCAGGACCATGAAATCTTTGTGTACAGATGGTGGAAGGTAGTACCATGGGTACAATTTAATTAGTTCTTTTGCGGTGTCAAGTGCATAATTCTCAAATTTTTCAACATTAATTTTATAGCCAGATGCCATGCATTGCAGTAATGTTGAACATCTGATTAAAACATTTTCATCCAGTCCTGTAATTTCAGCAGACAATTTCGTATTGCTAAAAAATGTTCTTGCCGTATTACCGTCATTTGAAGTTCCACTTCTCGGTTTGTCAACTATTAATCCCATTTTTGCACGGAAGTCTATTTAAATTTGAGTTTTCCTATGCAGAAGGGCGTTTTTCCCTTCTGGGATACAAATTCGCAAATTTTTCAGATTCAATCTGTATGACAAATGTAAAAAATATTCAAAAAACCGAATATATGAGTGTAACAGAGATAACCCAAACTCATAACGTGCTTCGTGAATCTTTTTTTGTAAGCATTTTTCCAAATCATTCATTTCTGTTGGCTTTGCGTCACATATGAAGCACTTACAAGAATATGTTTGACTTAGAGCACTACAGATTTTTCACAACAATTTGTTTACATTTTGTCTAAATATTTTTTAATCGTTTTTTTGATTTTTAGCCTATGAACGCAACCACTGTGCGCGGCAGACACAATCGACTGCATTCTAGAAAAAAAAAATTTGTTTTTGAAATAAAGTAAGAGTAGTTACTATTTATTATTATTATTATATATGGATATAGTAACTTATTTGTAAAACCATGAATATTATAGGAAAGTATTTTTATATATCTACAATGAACTAATTGAATTCTACTTACAATACTACTTGCTTCATTATCTGCATATTCCTGGTGAGCTTTTAATAGTTTTTTGCGTTCGCTTTATTTAGAAGACTGCTATACATCAAGCTATCTGACGCCAAACTCTCTCAATATAGTTCTTTGAGCATTCTCTCGGCCGGTTGACCTTCGGACACCAGGGTCTTCTTACTATCCAAAGCAATCCATTTATTTCCCACGCTCATACGGTCGTTTCTCACCATTATTTTGTGTAGTTTCTTTAGATGCAGGAGGTCACTTTTCAGTTGCAACAGTACTTTTTTATCCTGTTGCATTTCAGAATTGAGGCCTCTTTCTATGTAAATAGAGGTACCTTTTTAGTACTTTTAAGCACCTCACCTGCCATCTCTGCTGACACCAGTTCGGCTACCACTCCTATTTTGTTATTTCTTTCATATAGCAGCCTTGCCTCACGCACTTTAATATTTTGCAAATTTTAGTGTATCTTGGCACAACTTCTGTACAGCCAATTTTGGTGCATCGTTCATAGCCATTTTCATTAATATGATGTTTTTTTCCTTGCTGCGATTCACCAGTTCAGTTCCTTTTTATCTGTTTCCCTGTTTTTCATTAAATCCTCCAATTCCTTCCTTAGCAACTAGTTTTCTGCTTACAATATTTCAATTTGACTTCAACGGATTGCTTTAACTCTTGAATATCCTGCTTCGTCGCCAAATCTTCTAATTTTTTTTTTTGTGGTTTTCTTTTCTACGTCCCGAATTGCCGCCATAATGTCATTGGCGCCCTCCAACAACGTTTGAAATTATATTCCTTTGCATTCCGTTGTACAAACCAGCGCAGCAGCTAAGTTAACGCCGATCCCAAACACACAGCAAGTATGTATTAAGTAGCAGCAAATAAAAAAACAACGGGAAATAACCGCTTAATTTTCGCAAATTATTTTTTTTTTTGTTTCTGTTGTTGTTTTTCCACTGATTTTTTTTTCTCTATTTATTTTAGTGTTATTAGTATTACGGAGTACAAATTATTTAGTTTTTGTGCTCACAAAAAGTGTTTTTTTTATGGAAAAAATACTTCATTCAAAGTATTGTCCGCCGGAAGAGACTACTTTTCCCCATCTTTCTGGTAATTTTCGAATACTGTTTGGTCTTATCTCAATGCATGACATGACATTTCATATGAGTAACATAGCATACCAACAGCACATAACATAGATAACATTACATAGCTGTTTGGTTATACGTTTGATCGAACGATCTGTTGTCTTCGATCAAACCTACATTGTATGTTCGAACTTCGATCAACAACACATATCATAAGTTAAGCGACGATATTGAGGTTGCCTCCGTGGCCGAGTGCATAGAGTGGTGTCTCGTAGTGCGCTCCGCGTGGGTAGGCTTACTTATGATATACAATTTTTAATTTGAATTTAAATAATAAAAAATGTCACGAAAAATCTCGTTACCAAACAAATATTGGGACTATGCATTAATTTTAAAGGTTGCACACAGATGGCGTTATTTACAACAGTATCGCATCTGGCAATACTGTAACTATATTCATGTCAAAGCCTCATCATTAGGCTTTGTTTACCAGTATCTGTCATTTCGCTGAAGTGTACACAACATAGTTTTTTTGTGCTCCGAGTATGTCAACTTTCGTGCCGTCAAAACGCAATTTGCGGGAAGCCTTGCTTTTTTGCTTCAATTTGAAGAAAAATACCACCCAAGCCCGTCAATTGCTGTTGGATGCCTACCCGAACCATACTCCATCGATTTCAACCTGTGAGTACTGGTTTCGACGCTTCAAAAGTGGTGTTTTTGATACCGAGGACAAGGAGCGACCTGGCCAGCCCAAAAGGTTCGAAGACGCAGAATTGGAGGCATTGCTGGACCAAGACCCGTGCCAAACGCAAGAAGAGCTCGCCGAAACGTTGGACGTTGACCAAGCAACCATTTCCAGACGTCTCAAAGCGATGGGAATGATCCAAAAGCAAGGTAATTGGGTGCCATACGAGTTGAAGCCGAGAGACGTCGAACGCCGATTTTTCACGTGCGAATTGCTGCTTGAACGACTTGGCCGGAAGGGTTTTTTGCATCGTACTGTGACTGGCGACGAAAAGTGGATCCATTACGATAACCCAAAGCGTAAAAAAACATATGTCAAGCCCGGCCAACCGGCGCCATCGACGTCCAAGCCGAATATTCATGGTTCGAAGCTCATGCTCTGTATTTGGTGGGATCAGAAGGGTGTGGTGTACTATGAGCTGCTCCAACCCAACGAAACCATCTCTGTGGAAGTCTACCGACGTCAATTGATGCGTTTGAGCCGAGCATTGCTTGAAAAACGGTCGGAAACGGTCGAAAGACACGACAAGGTTATTTTGCAGCATGACAACGCTCGGCCGCATGTTGCACAGGTCGTCAAAACATACCTTGGAACGCTCAACTGGGAATTGCTACCCCACCCGCCGTACATCCCAGACATTGCTCCTTCGGATTACCACTTGTTCCGGGAGATGCAGCGTAAGCTGGCTGGACACCGCTTCTCTTCATATGAAGAGACCAAAAAATGGATCGATTCATTCATAGCCGCCCAGAAGCCGGAATTTTGGAGAAACGGAATCCGGAAATTGAAAGAAAGATGGGAAAAGGTTGTGGCTAGCGACGGACAGTACTTTGAATGATGTATCAATCCATTTTGAAATCGAAATAAAGCCCCATTTTTGGTGAAAAAACCTTTAAAATTAATGCATAGTCCTAATACCATCTCTGAAAAATGAGTCCTCTCTGGCCTCGATCCAATCATTGAGCCATTTTTCGATTTCTTCAAAACACTCGAACCGGTGACCCCCCGAATCGTTTTACATCCGTCGCCAGTAGTCGGAAGGAGCAAGGTCTGGAGAATACGGCGGGTGGGGTAAGACCTCCAATTTCAGCGTTTCCAGGTAATTTTTGACCGTTACAGCTACGTGGGGCCGAGCGTTGTCATGTTGCAAAATCACCTTTTCTTACTACAGCTCTAACTTGAGTATCAGTAAGTCGCTTTGGACACCCAGTTCTCGGCCAATCTTCTAACTGACGATGTGTGGTATATTTGTCATTTATTTTTTTATTGTGCTAGGGCCCCTGCCTACAATTTCGGCAATTTCACGCAAAGATTTGCCTTTCTCTCGTAATTCTAATATGATTTTTCGAGTGCCACTACATGTTTGCTTTCCCATGGTAAGAATATTTTTTTCACTCAAAATAACATTTAACATAACAAAGCACATGAGTAATAATCGTTTTCCTTAAAAAATTAGGTTATTCCCCGAAATATAGAAAAAAAAAGAAAAATAAAAGTGAAAGTGAAAAGTGTTCACTTTTTTTTGACGCGTAAAATTTGGACTTTTTTTAATTAATGTGAATTATTTTTGGTTGTGTATTGATTATGATTACACTTTAAATTGAAATCGACTCCTAAAATGTAAGCCTTGAATTCTGCATACTAACTTTTTATTTTGTATTCAATAATACATAATTATAAAACTTTTAATTCAAAACACTAATGTGTTCACTTTCTTTTGACGCTGTGTGTACTTTAAAAATCAATAAATATTATCTATTAGGACTATGCATTAATTTTAAAGGTTTTTTCACCAAAAATGGGGCTTTATTTCGAAATACTTTTTTGTTTTTTGGTCTATTGAACTGAAACTTAGACACTATAACTTTCTGGTATAGCCGCTATGTTGGAATCAGCCAACTCGGCCAATTAGGGGGTACCTCCCATTCAAACCCACCATTAAAATTCAGGTTCCTATTCGAAAAACTTTTTTGTTTTTTGTCCTATCGAACTGAAATTTAGACACTATAAGTTTCTGGTATAGGCGTTGTACATTTGTTGGAATCAGCCAAATCGACCAACTGGGGGAGTACCTCCCATACAAGCCCCAATCTGGTACGGAACCCTCCGTGTATGAGTCTGACTCGCACTTGGCCGATTTTTTAACCTTTCATTTATTTTCTAATGGCTGTGGAAGTTAATTTAAAAAAAACAACATTATTTTGAGTAATATACCGCATTTTAAAAATTTAATGTGAGCCACTTTGAATGGTTTGTTTTTTTTTTTTGCAAGTGCTCACGGAAAGGGTGCTGTAGACGGAGCTGTTGGGAAGAAAAAAATTTGGCAGATGGTTAAAGCTCAACATCTACACTTCATAACACCCACGAGTTTTGAAGTTTAGCAAAAATTAATATAAATGGCATTTATATTTTACTAGCGTTAACCGGCGTGCGTTGCTACACCCCCTATTCGTTAATTGGGTGTTTCTTATAAAAAGCTTTGTTGTAAAATGTGTAATTAATAATTTACAATATATTTTAATATTCTATTATAACCTAAGCAACTTTAAGAATCATTTGTTCTTTTAAAAAAAAATCGGTTCAGTATATTTTGCAACAAATAAAAAAAAAATTTAAAAATGGCATAAAACTATCTGTATCTGGACAACAGCGCTACCTACCGGATCCAAATGTAGCAAAGAACCTGACTGTAACTCCATGAGTACAACAAAAAAAAAAAACAAAATCATCAAAATTGGTCCAGCCGTTTTCGAGTTTTGCGGGGTCATACTATTTTTTGAGTGCATGACTTAATAATTTCTTGATAGTAATAATCAGACTTAAATAAAAAAAATCTAAAATCACATTTGAAGAAACTTTGCTGTGTACAATGTGTGTGTAACAATGAGAAGCTGGAATATTGTAGTGACAGTAAATGCTTTTTCCATGAATTATAACACTATGTCTACTACATTAATTTTAAAGATAGGCATATAGGTATATGTATAGTGAAAATAACAGTATTTCTGCACTATTTAATGGATGTTATTATAAATATTATAAATATAAACCTTCCTCTTCAATCACTCTATCTATTAAAAAAATAACCGCATCAAAATAGGTTGCGTATTTTTAAAGATTAAGAGAATAAAGGAATTCTGTTGGGTAGTGAACAACGTCATTTTGATGTGTCACTGCATCCAAAGAGTTATATATTTTGGATTCTGCTGAGACTTTATGTGAAACTGCATCGTTAATCTCACCTGTAGCTGTATTTGTTGAAGTGTTGATAGTTCGCTCGCAAAGCCAACTGCAGTTTTTATGCTGCAAATTTTCAATTACTGGATAGACCTTACCAATAAGTTCCTTAATTGTTCTAAAGCAGATTCCTACAACATCTGACGTGGTAATGCAGCCATCGTTTTTTATGGAGGTGGAACCATCGCCTATTTTTAACAGGTACTCAGGTATTACGCACATATTAACAGACAATTTTAGTTTTTGTATGTATGGCCCAATTTCAGAGTTTTTTAAGCACACATTAAAAATATCGGCACGTGTACCTTTAGGAACGACAAGTAAATTCTGTCTAAAATCTCCAGTGAATACAAAACTCCATCCTAAGAGGATCTTAAATGTTTGAGTGTTGTATTGACAGTATCAATATGAGAAATCTGTGACATTGTACACTCGTCCAATATTACAAACGTTGCTCTCTAAAGAATATTGTTTTTTTTTTAAATAGAACATGGTAAAGAAAACTTAGTGGCAGCGTAAATGTACAATGAGCTGTTCTCCCTCCACAGAAGAGCGGCTGCGATGCCTGAAGAAGCGACTGCAACAGTAATTTTGTTTTCGCTTAGGATTTTAGCCATACAAAATATTTCTCCTGTGCTTCCGGAAAATAATTCGTTGTATTCCTATTAATTTTGGTTCGCTTTATTATTTCAATGTGAGTTTTCTCGGATAGGTTCTGGCAAACCGAAATCTTTTAAACAGTGTTCTCCATAGGAAAAAAAACAATATTTTCAAGAAGAGTCAGTCCATCATTAATAATGTTGTCATTGAAATCCATGTAATGTTGATTACTGACCTCTTTCGCGTGATGTAAAACATCTTCACAAACATTTTTGCGGATATTCTTGTGTGTACTATACCCATATTAGACGATTGTCTCATTGATTCTTATTTGGTTTCCACACTAAGAACGATCACACACTTCTCAAACAAAAGTTGAGAAAGAGCGAAATGGTCTTTAGCTATACTATACAAACAAGTATTATTTTTCATAATTTATGATCAAAACATAAAATTCATTTATAAGCATATTTTAATTTCGCGTTTGTCCTTCATACAGTGCGGTCGCAACTGTGCTTCTATGAGATATCGTAAACTTATATATTGTGTTTAGTCTTGTGCGTTGTCTGAAAAGTCCCGTTCATTGAACATTTTTTGCCGTCTATATGTTTCTTATACTTATCAGCAGATAAAGAAATTAAAAAAAAAAAACCAAGAAACTTTATGCTAGTCTTGTGTTTAAGTAACGGTGCCTTCTTTTTGTAATTCTTTCAGCATAATTGACTTTTTTTTTGGCTTTCCCAGTTTTTTTTTTTTTTTTTTTTGCAAACATGCCTAAAAACACCCAAACCGAACCAGTTTCGCCTACTGACAATAGATCACACACATCACATTCAGAAATGTTACTCTCAGCTTTACAGTTTTCCTGGTTTTCATACACAGCAGCCATACCTATATAATTATTAAACATACATACCATATAAATAAGTTACATATAAAATTAATGAATGCATTTTACAAATCCATTCAAATAAAAAGGGATATAGTATGCAAGTTAGCACAGCTAATATACCATAAAACAATACGAAGTTAGTAACTAAAGCAATTGTTTTATGTCATCTCCTCTTCATCCTAATTCATATGCACCAATTGTTATTGCATTAAGTAAGTTAGGTAATTTAAGAACATTTTATCATTTCTTTTAACATTGTTTTTTGTTTACAACATTTATAATCAATCGTTATGAATGCTGTAAACTACACTAATCACATCATCACATTTTGAAGCAAGTTTTAGATATTCCCAAAGGTAATAAAAAATAATAATAAAAATATTTTCAAGTCACGTCTTCTCGATTTTAGGATCAACAAGATATGAGTCCAACAAAAAAACTTGAAAATAATTTGCTAGGGCAAATAAGAGCATTACCGTTTTTCGCTATCATAAGTATGTGTAAAGAAGATCAGCTAAGCATTGTTCTGAGGCATGCAGTAAGAACCAGATCGAAAAATGGACTACCGGTCGATATAGAAATAAAAGTATTTTTAGGTTTTTATGCACCCATCAAACATAGCACAGCAGATTTAGTCAAGCAGGTGACTACATTATTTGAATATTGATTTAAAAAAGTGTGTGGATCAAGGTTATGATGGAGCCAGTGTAATGAGTGGTGCTTATAATGGTGTTCAAAAACAGATTAAGAATATTCAGCCAAATGCGGATACTCCGTTGCGCCAGTCATAATTTGAATTTAGTGATAAATGGTGCCATTAGCAGTTGTGTGGATATACAGGCTTTATTCGCATTGATTCAAGACTTATATAGTTTTTTCGGGAATAGCATTAAGCGTTGGGATCTACTATCGAAATTCAGTGGCGAATCGGAAATCACTCTAAACTATTAAATCCGACTAGATGGTCTAGTAGAGTTATTACGATGTGTGCACTGAAAAGTTCCGATAAGGATGAGCGTAGCGATTTCGAGTTCATATTGCTGTGTGACTTCATGCTTCAAATTTTGAACGATATCAATTATGCATCCAAAATTTTGCAAAACCACGATATCGATTTTGACAAGGCAAGTAGAGCTTTATCAGATGTAAAAACTAAACTTTAATTTCACAGAAATGACTTTGAATCGTTCAAGTGCAAAGCCAGTGAAACTACAAAAAAAATATGACCTAGATCCCAATTTGCACGAAAAACGACAAAAAAAAAATATTTTTATGAACTAGCTTCTGACCACCGATTTCGAAATAGAGAAAAAATATTTAAAATAACAGTTTTCAATAATGTACTAGACCTTATAATAGGCCAGTTAAATTCACGTTTCATTGGCATGAGTACAGTCTGTCATTTATTTCATTTCCTATCACCACGCAAGGTAGATGAAGCGAGTTTCTTACAAAAATTAGATGCTTTTCAAAGAAAATATTCTGATATTGTATAATAGGCTTTAATTTATCAATTCAATTTATTAATACTTATCACCATGTTCTACCTAAATTGACTTCAACATGGACTGAACAGTTATGTAGGGAAATTGTAAATAAGTATGGTAGAATGCAACATTACGGAAGTGTTTACCGCAATTTTATTGTTCTATACAATGCCAGTAACTTCTGCAACAGACGAAAGATCATTTAGCAAATTAAAAATAATAAAAACTTATTAAAGAAATAGTATGACTCAAGATAGAATCAATCATTTGGAACTCATAGCAATTGAAAACAAGGCGGCATCAAATTTAGATTTAACTGTAGTTATAGATGTTTTTGCAAAATCTAAAGCCAAAAAAGGATTATAAAATACAATAAATCGTAAAAAAAAATGTTGACTTTGTTTTATTCTCTTCTTTTACAAACTGTAATCTACTCATTGTTTATTTTTACTAGCATTGCCTGCGATTTCGCACGGGATCCTTTTATCCAGATCGAACTCTATTCGATACTTTTGAGTAAAAGCGAAATAAACAAACAAACTCTCACAATAATTATATTATATTAGGAAGTACCACTGAATACTATTGTATCTGCTGTGTTACAGATAACACTTAGTAGTAAGCTAAGGAGTTTAGTTTTAATATGGCCCTAATTTCATTTTTGCCCCGGTGCCCTTGCTGACCTAGCTACGCTACTGGTTGACCTATGAGCATTTGTTAACCATTCTAGTGCACATTGAAGCCTGTTTGAATCCTGATCATTATGCCCATTAACTGCGAATCCGGACAACCTCAATACGGTCCCCCCTGCTCATTTCTTAGTTGGCGAGGCCAGAACAACACCACCAGAACATACAATACATCACTGGATAATTCATTGAATGCACAGTTTCTGGAAGGTCAGAGGATTCTGAGGCAATTTTAGAAACTTTGGATGCAGACTGGTTATCGTATTTACAATCGCGCCCAAACTGACGGAATGAAACCCCAAAACCGCCAACAAGTGGTTCGGATGCATTGCTAGTCGCAACTATCAAAACGTCTTCTGGTGTAGCGTTCTGTATCTAAAATTTGCCGGCTTCCTATACCGAATTATAATGAACCTGAAACGGATTCAAGCTTATAGCGAATTTCTCTCTCATACATACATATATCGTTACAAACACTAATCTTGTTTTTAGCAAAGCAGCATGATCTCATCGTTTACTTATTAATACTGATCCCAGTATTGGGTGCGGCTCGTACGGTTGTTATCGAACCGCGAGCGATTGAAATTGATCGGTCGACAACACTGAACCATCGATAATGCATCGATACCCTGGCCTCGGCCGTCACCTGTTTTTTGGTCTTATGTTTTAAGAAAGAAGAAGAATCAAACAAATAGAAAAACTACATGTGAACATTCACACAAACTAATAGAAAATATACATTGTGAATATATTCACATATACTAATATAGAAAAATTATTGGGACTATGCATTAATTTTAAAGGTTGCACACAGATGGCGTTATTTACAACAGTATCGCATCTGGCAATACTGTAACTATATTCATGTCAAAGCCTCATCATTAGGCTTTGTTTACCAGTATAGTTTTTTTGTGCTCCGAGTATGTCAACTTTCGTGCCGTCAAAACGCAATTTGCGGGAAGCCTTGCTTTTTTGCTTCAATTTGAAGAAAAATACCACCCAAGCCCGTCAATTGCTGTTGGATGCCTACCCGAACCATACTCCATCGATTTCAACCTGTGAGTACTGGTTTCGACGCTTCAAAAGTGGTGTTTTTGATACCGAGGACAAGGAGCGACCTGGCCAGCCCAAAAGGTTCGAAGACGCAGAATTGGAGGCATTGCTGGACCAAGACCCGTGCCAAACGCAAGAAGAGCTCGCCGAAACGTTGGACGTTGACCAAGCAACCATTTCCAGACGTCTCAAAGCGATGGGAATGATCCAAAAGCAAGGTAATTGGGTGCCATACGAGTTGAAGCCGAGAGACGTCGAACGCCGATTTTTCACGTGCGAATTGCTGCTTGAACGACTTGGCCGGAAGGGTTTTTTGCATCGTATTGTGACTGGCGGCGAAAAGTGGATCCATTACGATAACCCAAAGCGTAAAAAAACATATGTCAAGCCCGGCCAACCGGCGCCATCGACGTCCAAGCCGAATATTCATGGTTCGAAGCTCATGCTCTGTATTTGGTGGAATCAGAAGGGTGTGGTGTACTATGAGCTGCTCCAACCCAACGAAACCATCTCTGGGGAAGTCTACCGACGTCAAATGATGCGTTTGAGCCGAGCATTGCTTGAAAAACGGTCGGAAACGGTCGAAAGACACGACAAGGTTATTTTGCAGCATGACAACGCTCGGCCGCATGTTGCACAGGTCGTCAAAACATACCTTGGAACGCTCAACTGGGAAGTGCTACCCCACCCGCCGTACAGCCCAGACATTGCTCCTTCGGATTACCACTTGTTCCGGGAGATGCAGCGTAAGCTGGCTGGACACCGCTTCTCTTCATATGAAGAGACCAAAAAATGGATCGATTCATTCATAGCCGCCCAGAAGCCGGCATTTTGGAGAAACGGAATCCGGAAATTGAAAGAAAGATGGGAAAAGGTTGTGGCTAGCGACGGACAGTACTTTGAATGATGTATCAATCCATTTTGAAATCGAAATAAAGCCCCATTTTTGGTGAAAAAACCTTTAAAATTAATGCATAGTCCCAATAAAAAAATGGATAGTAAAAATGTTTTTAATTTTTTTTTTTTTATCCTAGTTTTAAAAATACTCAAAAAATAGGGCTCTAGTATTTGTCTTTTTATCTTATTATTTTTTCTTTATAACTATCTACACGAGCGCCTTTAACAAACACGTCCGTTCCCCTTCGAAGTTAGAAATAATAAGAGAAGTTACTATCTCTGTAAACAATCTTCTTTGTAAAAACTCTACTATCACATGATAAATGGCCCTGAATTGATGTCTCAGAAATATAAAATCGCAATCCATTGAATGATCGAACTCTACATCAGCAACATACAATTGTCCGTGACTAAAAACAGGCTGTCTCAACAAAATTCCAACTTTCTGACCTTGGGATTTATTTATAGTCATCACAAAAGCTGGAATGACTGGAAATTGAGTTCTTTGAAATTGGAACGGTAAAAGAGTTCCCGACTAAGTCAAATGAATACGGGGAATTAAAATTCGAATATTAGGCGCTACACTTGTTAATACCTCGCAATCTATTCAGTTTCGGTGCATTCTTTTTACGCGCATGCGAATTCCGTTGAATAATGCTTTTCCTTTATTTAAAGTCTGTATTAATTATACAATACAGTTTTCTTTTAATATCAATTTATGGGGGGCCACTAACTGATACAGTATTTAAAAACTCAATAGGAAAATTATTATGTTCACGTGCATCATCACTGACAATTTTATCAAAGCTATAGTAAGCATGATACTCTCCAGGCATTCGTTTTTAGGCTTCTAAATTTATAAATAAACAATCATCTTTTTTTGAAACCAAAAGAACGGAATTCAAAATGTCAGTAGATAAAATAGTTTCCGGAATATTACCAAATGTATCATTGATGATTTTTACAGGTTCACAAATTAAATTATTTGGTTTTTCAACGATATCCGAACCGAACTGAGGAAAAGCTTCCAGCTCACCGTTACCAAGTCATATAAGAAACTGAACAAATTAAATTTCGTGATGAAGGGCCCTCATATTTTGAGTTAAAGTGACATAATGAAAGTTCCAAAATTCAGACCACGATGTAATACAATTTTCTATGAGGGTAACACGTGAACCATGAGGAACAACTCAACTCTCTCAGCAATCAATCAATTGTATAGCATAAAGAGGACACATTGAAATTTCGTCAATTATAATCAGGGACGCAGAATTGAGGAATCTACCTTGACCACTGTTTGGGCCGATATTTGAAAATGAATTTTCTAATAATGGAATTGGTAATTTGAACACATTGTGTAAGGTCCTCCCACTAATCAAGAGAGTAGAAGGGACACCGCTAAAAGCTGTAGGTATAAAAAGAAAGATTTAATGAATTTAATTTACGAATGATTGCTGTTTAGACATAAGTTTTCCCACAACCTGCGTGCGCCGTTAAACAAAATACATTGCTACCAGTTTCATGATTCAATACTCGTAAAACACTATCTATAATATTACGTTGTTCATCATTAGCGCTGTTAAACATATCTTCAAAAATATTACTTACTTTACCTACTTGATCGTTGGTAGGTGAGAAAATAGCTCTCTCCTTTAACCAAGAAGTTGTCTTAGAACTTATGTTATCAATTTCTTTCTTTTTTTTCCACCAATTCTTACAGAACATTTTCCAAAACGCAAATGTTTTCATTCTCAAGATTAATTCTTCCATTGCTTTGTAGCATCTGTTTATTTCCTATTTTTCATGTGTAGGTAACGAAACTTTCATATTTGTTTAGAGTTCTAATATATTCACATATGACCACATGTAAGATCTTTTCAATGAAGTGTTTATTTCATCAGCACGTGTCCCACTTGTCACAACCGTTAAAATTTGGCGAAAGTCAGCTGAGAATAATATTGTGCACCCACCCATAGCTGAGTTTGTGCGGCCCAAAAGCTTTGTCCCAAAGAGTTGCGCATCAATTTGCCAGTATTGCTTTGTTTTTAAAGACTTCATACACTGGTAGTATTTTCAGAAGGAATGTTTAGAGGAAGTTTAAACGTGGCGTGCGTGGTTCGTCCTCCTTGTAAAACTGTAGCTGCACTTCCGGATGATGCAACAGCTATTGCAATTTTACCAATAGATCTTACTTTAGCTAAGAGCAAGTTAATTAGTAATGCTTTTCCTTCGCTCCTACCAACCGATGTTAATAACGCATCGTATAGTTTTTTTTTTGTTCGATGTTCATGCAATGTTCATTTTGAGCTATAATTTGTAATAGTGTAAATTCGAGTTAGCTATATTTGTAGGCATCGGCAGTCCAAAGTCTTTAATTGATTTATCTGAAAGAATTTCTACTACTTTGTTTAATTGTAACAAAGTTTCGTGAAAAATATTGTCATCATATTGGACATCAGATATTATCTCTTTTCGTCGCTGAATCGGTATGTCTTCAACCATATTCTTGATACTTATTGCAGAGAAATAGAGAGTCGGTTATTGGCAAAATGTTACAATAATGGCAAACAAATACCTCAGCATAGAGCAGCTTCCGAAATTGTATTATCCCATTCTAAGAGACCCATCTCTTTGCAAGCTGCTTGATACGTATTATAAGTTACGCCTTGTATAGTCCTGAGCTGTGGGAAAGATGATGCACCTTTTACTATATGAAGTAACATTCTCAAATAAAAACATTCGCTGTTGTTAGGATGAACTATATAAACCCTTCCCAGCGCATGTTTTTTTTTTTTTTTTTTTGACATTCGGAAACTCTTCGTCTGGAGCCCCTTGTTTTCTACGTTGGAAGGTCTTATCAGTCTTATTCCATGTATAAAAGCTTGGCACTTTGTCATATGTCAAGGTGTTTGCAAAATTGTCTTGAGCACATAATTTAAAAATGCTAATAACGTTGTATCCCGCGAATTTGTAACAACATCGGTAATGTTGCCTTCACTAAAATAAACTCTGTGGATAATTTCCAAATGAACGGTCAGATGGGTAATTGTGGGCGCTCGGTTATGTATGTCGAATGATAATATCCTCCAGACTGCTTCCGAGCTACAGATGTAACGACCAAATTGATATTTCTCTACCTCATTTGCCGATTGTATGCTAAATAATGCAGCTTGATCGGTACCTTTATTAATATATTGTGTAACATATTGTATTGATTTAATAGAACTGCACGTTTATATGAGCGTCGAAAATTTTTAAAAGCAATGAGTTATAGGGAACGATCCATCAGTAGTCAATTTCGCGATTTCGCAAGGTGGCAGTATGCCCACGCTCTTCTAGCAGACGTCGACGATATTTAGGATATCCGTCGTCATTGGTAGATGTTTGGCATTGAAATGATTTCGGAATTTTTTTGGTAAACTTGCTTTCACGCATACATAGAGAATTTGAATTGAAAGATCCGCAAGGGCCATGTATCATTTGTTTTTTTTTACAATTTCGTACAGGGTTGGAACAATTTCTTTATTTGGTAACTCAGCCGAAATGACGCTATCAATTTGATTCGGTCTAATTTTATTCATTAACCATACCAGCAGATGGACATGTGGCAAACTACGTTTCTGCCAATCTATAGTGTACATGTGGCATTTAGCTGGACCAACTATGTGAGTATTGTTTATGAGAAATAGGAGTTTCTGCACTTTGAAATGGAATAGTCTGTTCACTACGTCATCTCTGTCTTGAGGATTTAAATTGAAGTAATTATTTTATTTGATTTCTGTCCAGTTAGAGTTACATGTTGCAGTTATAAATAGATCAGGTTTACCGTAATGTCTCACATAAGTCATGGCATCCTGTGAATTTTTCATGTAAATATCGAGGCCCACCAGTGAATGATGAAAGCAGTATCACTAACTATTCAATTTCATCCATTGGTTGCGCGACACTGTTACACCTCGCAGATGCTTGTGTTTCGGCTACAACCTATATTTAAACGACATGGTATAATTGTTTTGTTTTTTTGATAAGAAAAGATGTACACTAAACAATTGTTTCGTTTACGTTGTAGTATGGATTAAATGATAATAATAATTACTTTAATTTAATTCTAAAATCACATTCGAAGAAACTTTGTTTTGCTGAGTAGCTGCAATATTGTAGTGGCAGTAAATGCTTTTTCTATAAACTACATTAATTTTATCCCATTTTTTTTATTCTTTTAAATTTTTGAGTTAGTCTTTGGTCAATAAATTTGTACGGTTTGCGGTTTATATAATTTTTATACTCTTTGGCAATACTCCTGTGCACATTTAGTTAATAAAAAACTATTAAGAACGTTATGTTTGACTATGCCAAAGATGAAATATTCTTCACGGATGCAGTGAATGTTTCATTGTAGTATGTGAATGTTTCATTGTTTGTATGGGAAGTACCCCCTCTAGTGATCCGATTTGGCTGGTTCCGACAAATGTCCTGCGCCTGTCTTGGAAACTCATAGTGCAACATTTTTGGAAACTGATAGCTTCCAAGTTTCAGTTCGACAGCACAAGAATCAAAAAAGTTTTTCTAATATGAACATGAATTCAAATGGTTGGCTTGTATGGGAGGTACCCCCTAGTGGTCCGATTCGGCTGGTTCCGAAAAATGTCCTGCGCCTGTCTTGGAAACTCATAGTGCAACATTCTCGGAAACTGATAGCTTCCAAGTTTCAGTTCGATAGGACGAAAAACAAAAAAGTTTTTCTAATGAGAACATGAATTCAAATGGGTTGTTTGTATGGGAGGTACCCCCCTAGTGGTTCGATTTGGCTAGTTCCGACAAAGATCCTGCGTATGGTAAAAAGAAAGGTTCGTGCAAAATTTCAGCTCTCTAGCTCAAAAACTGAGGATAAGTTTGCATACAAACAGACGGACAGAGGGACATGGCTTAATCAATTCGTCTAATCGAGCTGTTCAAGAATATATATACTTTGTGTGGTTTTTTTTTTGTCTCCTTCTGCCTGTTACAAACTTCATGACAAACTTATTGAGGTATTTGTTTCCCATTATTGTAACATTTTGCCATGTGACCGACTCTCTATTTCTCTGGAATAAGTATCAAGAAAATATGGCTGAAGACACACTGATTGAGCGACGAAGAGTGATAATGTTAGGTGTCCAATATGATGACAATATTTTTAACGAAGCTTTGTTAGAATTTAAAAAAGTAGTAGAAGTTCTTTCGGATAATCAATTAAAGATTTTGGAATGCCGATGCCAACAAATATAGCTAACTCGAATTTAAACAGCGAATACACAAGAGAAACATCCTCTGATCAACATACACTATTACAAATTATAGCTCAAGATGAACATCGCATGAACATCGATCAAAAAAAGTATACGAAGCGTTAGTAAATTCCTAATTAACTTTCTCTTAGCTAAAGTAAGAGCTATTGGTTTAATTGGTTAATTGCAATAGCTGTTGCACCAACCGGAATTGCAGCTACACTTTTGAAAGGAGGCCGAACCGCACACGCAACGTTTAAACTTCCTCAAAAAAATCCTACTGACGGTAATAACCGTGTATATACTTAGTATTTCAAAACAAAGCAATGCTGGAAAATTGATGCGACACTGTTCATTAATTGTTTGGGATGAAGCTACAATGTCAAACAAGTCTTCCGTTGAAGCATTAGATAGAACAGACAATGGAAGCAATAATCTTTTTTTTTTTGCTTTTTTTTTTTATTGAATCTCCTCTAGAACTAAATAGGACTACCAATAAGGTTCAATTCTTAAAAACTAATACACATGTGTCCCTCCTACAAGGAGTTCACTTTGCACTACGAGCCTCTATTTAATCAAAAGGGCAGCACGATCGTTACGGATCAGTCGAGATGAGTTCCTTGTATGGACAAGGACTCTGCCTAGAGGATTAACATGTCGAACTAGTTTATTCATGTAAATAGCTTTACGCTTGGAACATTCTTCTTTTACAGACGGTACTTCCAGGTCTTTGTGAATGTCTTCATTCCTGATATACCATGGATAAAATTGCCGGTTATAAGTTTTGCGTCAGTGCGTTAAAAGATGTTTTCAAGGTCCGCCAATGAAAGTGTTTGTTTACAGCTGATATAAGCTGCAATAACAAAGAATTTTTTTACTGACGAAATTTCGATCGCATCGAAGTTTTGCTGAAGGAAGATTTTTTTTTGTTGTATTGTATTGTGCGTCAGAACCGAAATACTTCCATTCGCAGAGTTGGAAAAGGTTGCATGGAGAAATTTATTGGAGTAGGGTATCTCCTGGAATGGGTGATGTGAGCTTCCTGGAGGGAAATTATATAAGAATTATGTCTTTTGATTAAAAGTAAAAGCACTTTGGAATTATTGAAGTGGTCATTTATGTTCCAGTGAAGGATCGTTAGAGCCATTACTTGACATGAGTATTTATCATTCGGTTTGGTAAACAAAAAAAAAAAAAAAAAAAATGAAGTGAAACATTTTTGGTTTCGGTAGAGCGAAATTTGAAATCGTCATAGGCAATATTGGTTAACGTTTTTCTTTTCGACCAGAGATTAAGCAACGCTTAACTTGGGTAGTATTTAGATTTGAGCCGGTCATAAAACGGCGAAAATGTGATTTTTAAATTTAAAATTTTGTTTTGGTTTTTGGGTTTTATCTTTTTATAAACACTTTGTAACTACAACAAATAAGTGGCAATACAACAAAACTCATTTACGCTTAATATAAATTTATTAATATTTAATAATAATAAATAAATAAAAATTAATAAAGCGGAAATGGGAATTAATTAAAATGAGAGTGAAACACGTACATTACGCACTTTCCTGCTACAAACATAAATACCTTAATATTGTAGTATAGTGGATAAAGAGCTGGCTCGGCCGATGACTCAAAACAAAAAAGAATGGGTTCGGCCCCTCCTCCAGGATAACAAATTTTTTTGTTTAGTTTTTCTTTTTCTTTTTAAATTTTGTAACTAAAGCAAATAAAAGGTAATATAACAATTCTAATATTGGGCTAATATAAAT
>JBAMAW010001859.1:0-26698 GCA_037043295.1 Amiota minor
GAAATTTATTTATTAGGTTAAATGAAATTTTCAATTGCTTTGTAACTTTGTTAATTAATAATGAAGTTAGTAATATTTTGTTCTACTGATTACGTTGATAATTTCTGATTTTGATTTGAATTTAAAATGACATTAGTTAACCGACAACAGTTAGAACATGAAAAGAAATAATAATATAAGTAACAAAAGTGTAAATAAAATAGAGGTAAAAAAAAAATAAAAAAAAAAAAAAATTTTGATCATATAAAAAAATGTATTGCTTATATTCATTCAGAAAGTTTTCGTACTTAGCGTTAAACCACATATAAAAGTGATTCTTAACCGATGTTCAGTGAAATTTTGAAAGGCTGCCATTGAAAAGGGTGTTCCCCACCAAGGTTTCTGTAAAGATGAAGATGAGATTGAAAGCAGCCATCAGCTTCAATGTGATTGCCTTGTATTTCTTGGAAGGCGGACTCATTTTCTCGTTAAGCTATTCCACTAGACGACCCTGTCCCTCTTTGTCGATTGATTTCAAAGGCTCAAAACCAATCGATCCCCTACATGGACTATCTGGACTATATGGCGCCAAATTATTTAAGATATCAAAACTGTACTGACTTGGTAGACAGAGGGTTTGGATTCGAGATAGCGATACATAAATGATAGATGCACCATTACCACATCTAACATTTGCATAACAACAACAATTTATCATAAACAGCTAAACAACTATACTATTGTACAATTATACTACATAAGGGCAAAGCATGCGATTCTCGTTGGCATTTATATAAAGTGAAGGAGGAGGAATAACAGATATTCCCATTTCTGGCGAATTTTGTATTTTTATTATTATCATTTATTCTTTCTTTTCTTTTGCATTTGCAATAATGAATGTATTTAGAACTCGTCAACATTCTACGAGCAGCTTGGCCAGGATGGCTGCATGGATGACTGGCTGGTTGACCATCCTCTTCTCTACTAGCGTTGTGCAATCATCTGGAGCGGTGCTAAGCTGCTTGTTGAGTACAACTTCTGAAAGAATTTGTGTTTTGTTTTTGTTTTGTATGATGTTTCCTTTAATCCTGGTTAAGCTGGTTGCAGTTTTAATGAGACGACAACGACGTTGTTGATGGGTTGGCGTGGCATAGTGGGATTGGACAATGGTACCAATATTATTTACTGGATGAGTTTGTGAAGAGTTCGTGAGAAAAGTTGCTGTTGCTTGTTGAGAGAAAGAAAACATGTTAGCAGCAATTAAGGATTTATTTTTGCTTTCCCGTGTATTTTCTGTGTAATTTCTATTTCTATTTCTATTTTATTTTCTTTATTTTTACAAGTATTTATGGTTTATCATTCTCTCTTATTATAAATTGCAATTTTGTATAGTTTTTTGTTTTCTTTTCTTATTCAATAGTTTTGTCATAATTATTATTGCTGTTACTTTTAATTATTTCAGATATACAATATTTCAATTACATAAAGACTGAAAAAGTTCTTGCAACACTTATTAGATTGGCATTAATGTCCAATAGATGTGATCGTAAATGTAGAAGTTAAGTTTCTTAAACAAGTTACATGAGGCAATATTATCAGCGGCTATTTGGGTTAAAACTTCTTCGCAGTCGGCAACAATTTGCTTGGCCATAGTTTTAACAAGAAGAGAACCAAGACCACGTCGTTGATGTGTTTCTAGGACATGCAATAAGCCAATAAAACCTTGAGGGGTTCTAAAATTATGAAATTATTAAATTGAAGAGGTGACACAGAAATGTTTTCTCAAAGCCTCAAACCTCAAGCACCAAGCGACCAAATTTCCAGAATCATCGAAGGCACCGACATTGGTATTAAAGAATATCTGATTCCTTATGAGTGACAGTGTTCCATTATCTCGTTCAATCCATGCATTGTTGATTTGTTCAGCGTGGTGCATTTTGAGTTGTCCAAGTCTTATGCCTGTTGGAACACTTATACAGATAACAATTATTAACAGGAATTAAGATTAAAATTGCTGCTTACTCAATTGTATACTCATCGACCGATGCCTTTTTAACATGATAGCAATCATAACGATGCTCACAAAGGCTTTTGATTAAATTTTCTCTTTCCTCTAGAAACTTAAGAACAGCTGGTCTTAAACGTTCCGGGTAGCCATCGAAGGATACTACCTCGGTACCATCCTGACAGTTTGAAGGGAGTTTCAAAGCTTCCAGCGCCATTGACAAACTTTCTAAGTTGTCGTCGAGAGTATTGAAGTAGACATCAATGTTGGTATCACATTTGTGCTGCATGCAGATACGTTCAAATATGTTACTAAGTGTAGTAATTTTCAAGAGACACTCTTCACTTACAATCAATAGAAATGTTCCATCGTTTTGCCAGTTGCCATTGTCGAGAGTCAAACACTTGACATACTCATTGCCACCTGCACTCTTATCATCCTGTTTATCCCGTCTATCCTTCTGCTTTAACGATGTCCATTTTATGAAGTTTTGCAGCAGATTATAACCATTAGGATCAGTGCAATGGTTCCTATATAAATTGCATAATTTCGGCCATTGTCCACGTGGAATTTCACACAAAGCAGACATCTTAGCGGCCAAATCTTCTCTAACATAATCATTTCATCTCTCAGTTCCTTTTACGTATATGCACTCCAACTGAGTCTGTCATCAATTAAAAATAAAATGATCAATATAAATTATTATAGAACAAGATTCGCTTAGAATGCAACTGCTCTTTGCTAATCAGTTGCGAATATCGTTAGTAAAAAAATGGTGTTTATCTTAAGTAAATTAGAACACAACTACTAGATTTTCCATTAGCAATATTAGCCTTTTATAGTTTTGGTTTTTAGCTTTCAATTCACATATCTTAGTTTTGCTTTGTTGCGGTTTCAGTTGTCTAAAGAACATTAAATACAAAATTTGCATATAATACCCAAGATACTCGTACCACATACCTAAGATGAATAGACACATAATACGAGTAGCAAAACCAACGACATAAGATGATCATGCAACTGGGGCAAGTAGAAGACAAAAAAAAAAAAAAAAAAAACAAAAATAACTAAAAGAACAACAAAAAACTAGAATCTTGTGTCGAAGTGCAAAGTAACATAAAGTTTGCTTAACGTCAAACCATAACTCGACCAATCTTCGTTTCTAACTTAGCTCTATGGCTCAGTGGCTGTGTGGCAAGAAGATGCGGTAGCTACTGTTGGCATTGCCGTTACCGTTGCCGTTGCCACTGGCGGTGTCGGTGCCTTTGCTATTTGTGCAGCAAAAATCATCAGCGTTGAGTAATCATCATTTTTCAGGTCTCAGGTTGCACCTTTTAGTGTAATTAAAAATGCAAGTAGAAATCTTTCAACTTGCGAGTGAAAGATTCTTTTTCTTTTTCTTTTTGCTTTCTTTCTTTTATTTTCATTTCTTTTTTCATTTCCTATATGCACCATTTCCCACTTGTCAGTCAGTATTGTATCTACGACTACAATATTTATCTGTGTTCTTACCTTTAAAGATACATACATGCATGCATTTTTACTTTATTGCGAGGTCACTTTGATTCACAAACTTGAGTGAATCTGTTGCTCTTTCTTGGCTGCTGATAATCCTAAATTTAATTAATGTTGGTGATGGCATGAAGTGGCTTCAATTTGGATTTATCTATAGTCATTTTCAAGATTAATGATCTTTAAAAACAATTTCACTTAATTTTTTTTTTTATTTTTTTTGTTTTAACAAACAAATAAAATGTTTAGTGCTTTTCAATTAAGTAGATAAAAAAGTCCTTGAAAAATGAACTAATTAAATATTGTACGAAGCTATTTCAGCGGCTTTCTTACTCAATGACTATGGGAAATGGGAAATGAGAAACGGGTAACGGGAAATCTAGAAAATCTTAATTAAGCAAGTCCTTTTGTTTTTGTCGTCGTCGGCGTCTTGGTTTGTGATGCTCTGATGCTGCCTAAGGATGCAAGGATTTGGCATTGGTTGAAATTACTTAGTTGAGCAAAATGAGAAATCAACTTGTAAAATAAAGTCTATTTCTCTTTTTGAATCTGGTATTTAGTTAATCCTTTGCTTCGCTGCCGCCTACTTTCTCTTTCGACTGCAAATATATCCATTGGAATATCTTATTAAACCGTAACTAAAAACTTAACTTTTGGCTGCAGGTAATGAAAATCCTGATGACATTTTTAGTTGCAGTCACTTACAATGAAAATATTCATACAATATTTTATTTCCGTATATTTTAATTTCCAGATTTATTTTTTTTATAAACTCCAAGCATGAACTTATGTTTGAAATACAGCAAAACTTCGATTGGTTCGATTTAGCTCTGTGACTTTAAAAATGATTATTTCATTTCAATGAGTTGAAATCCTCACGAATTCTATTTACCTACAATTATTTATTGTATTTTTATTTCGATCCTACGTGGGCTGATCAATAAGTCTTTAGAGTTAGTCCATCACTAATCAGCTGTTGAATTCTCAGTAATATCGACCATATGGTTTCATTCTTATTGTCAATTGAAGCAACAAAATGTTGTGTATTGGACAAAAATGATAAAAAGGAGTTTCGATTAAACACTTTTACTTATAGGGTTTAACACCGAAAGAAATCAAAAGTGAGTTGGATGAAGTTCTTGCCCCATTTGCTCCTGCGTTTGCTACTTTTTATAATTCCACAAGAGATGAACATCGTTCGGGACATCCAGTGGAGGTGGCAACGACAGAAACGATTGAGAAAAGTTTCGGCCATAGGAATTTTTGTATGGTCTCAATTTCGCGCGAAAAGTTCGGTGTAGAGAATAAACGCAATCATGTGGTCGACAAATGCTGGATACACTACTATACTCCAGAAACGTGGAGAATAGTCAAAAGAAAGTTTTTTGGAAGACGAACAGGCTCCGAAGAAGACGAAGACGATGAAATCGGCCGGCAAGGTGATGGTCATTGTTTTTTGGGATGCACGAGGAGCCATGTACATCGATTACTTGGGAAGAGAGAAAACAATACCTTAGTCACCAAATTGGGCTCTTTTTTATTTCGAAAATTTAAAAAATGCCGCGATTGATGCCGTTGCATATCATTAAAAAAAAAGGCCTATTTCAGATCCTGACTACTTTTTGGAAAGCTTAAAAAATTTGGAAAAATGATTAAAAAAGTGTATAGAGCTAGAAGGAGATTATATTGAAAAATAAAAAGAAAACTATGATATTAAAGAATCGTCTTTGACAACAACAATCACCCACAAAAACTTTTTTTTATATTGATAGTATTTATTGAATTTCCTATATAAATACATAGGACCAACAATAAGGTTACAATTCTTAAAAAACCAAAACACATGTGTCCCGCCTACAATGAAGAAGAAGGAGTTCACTTAGCACTACGAGCCTCTAATTGATCAAAAGGGCAGCACGATCGTTACGGATCAGTCGAAATGAGTTCCTTGTATGGACAAGGACTCTGGCTAGGGGGTTAACATGTCGAACTAGTTTATTCATATAAATAGCTTTACGCTTGGAACATTCATCTTTGACAGGTGGTACTTCCAGGTCCTTGTGAATGTCTTCATTCCTGATATACCATGGAGCTCCCGTGATTGTTTTTAGTATCTTGGATTGTGCTCTTTGTATAACTTCAATGTTACTCGCCCTCGCGGTACCCCACAATTCAGAACCATATGACCAAATTGGTTTAATAACAGAGTTATACAGCATCACCTTGTACTCAAGTCTCAGTCCAGATTTATAATTGATTAGCCAGTGAAGACTTTGAGCCCTTAGTTTCATATGTATCTTTTTCGCTTCCATATGCTTCCGCCAGGTGAGCCGTCTGTTTGTGAGTTTGAGGAATTGTAACACTTTTAGCGCCACAAAAACTTATTATTTAGATCTTTAATGTTACATATTTAACTACTCATAATAACCTGTGTCAAATGCATGTAATTAATATATCTTACACGTTAAAGTGTTGGATCTTTTAAGTATGTACTAAGTATTCTAGTTAAATGCTACTGTGCTTGATTATTTTCACTATTTTATAGCAAAAAGTGGGATAAAATCCCTATAACTTATAACCAGAATTTTTTAAAGTTTTAAAAATTAAAAAAAACCTTACTGATCAAGGTTATCAGTTGCACTAGATAGACATGTTCCCATTTTGGTGATGATCTTAAAGAGATCAATACCTCAGTTGTCGAAATTCCAACTGTTTGAAGTCTACTTTCATCATAGTGAGGATGCTATATGCTTATAAAGACAACGACAAAATTAATGGAAAAATACACTTTTTAATCTATAAGATACTATACAAGTTGTAAAATCCACCTGTACAAAACTGCAAGTCACAATTGCTGAAAACGTATCTCATTGCTAAGTTTATCTATTGTATACACAATAATATAATACTTTCTACTGGCTCTTATCAAAGTTGTGGCTTAGCGGCTGCTGTGGCAGTGACTGAATGTGATTGCATTTTGTTTTGTTGTTGCAATTGTTGTTGTTGTTGTTAGAGTTTTACTTATTATATGTAGGAGGTAGATAACGAAAGTCTACAAGTGTAGGAAGAAAAACTTCTTTCCTTTCGTTTTCTTTATTTTCTTTTTACTTGTATTCCATTTTCTTTTACCTGCAATTGTAATGTGTATGTACTTTTTTCATTTAGTTTATTGTTGCTGTTGTTGTCAGCAATTTCAACAAAATGAAAGTGCAGTTGCAACAATGACAACAACAACAATAACAAGAACAAAATTAAGTGAAATGCAACAAAATCAGTGGCAGTAGTAGATAAAGTCAATTCAAAAGATGCTTTGTGGAATTGCTTTTATTGCTGTTGTTGTTGTTGTTGTTTTAATTGTAGCACTTTCCATTTTCTCTCGATGCTGATGATAGAAACAAAGGTATTGTATGTATTGCTTTGTAAAGTTGCAACATCTTTTGTTGTTGTGCTTAGGTAGAAAGGCACTGCAATTGTCGTTGACAATCATGGTCATTTCCGTTTCCACTTTCCGCTTTTCATTTACCTTTTCTACTACCAAAAACCTATGAATCCTTAAATTTATTTATATTTCTCTCCTCCTCATCCACATCCTCATTGTCATCTGTTTTCTGTTTTGTTCTGTTATTTTTGTAATTTATTTCTTAATTTATTTTTCCACGTTCTACATGTTGTGCTTTTGGTTTATCTCGTACCAAGTAGATACTTTTGCTATGTGACTGTGGTTTAGTGGATTTTCTTGTTCTTGTCGTTGTTGTTATTTCATGTTGTTTGATTTTGTTTTTTAAAAATCACTTTTCAACAACAACAAAATACTTTTCAACTTAAAACTTTTGCATTTCGAATTTACTAAATATTTTATTAAGCCAAATGATATAATATACAAACATATACTTAGTACATGCATAGATAAAAAAAAAATACTCAGATACACTTGGTTACTTCCACATTCGTGTGATGACATGATGATGTAATGAACGTTCTCTCTAGTTGTAAGACACATGATACAAGTATATACTTACTCTATGGAAATACTTAGTACATATTCTATGACTACTAAAATGGTTCATTAGTTGATCGCAACATTTTCTATATTGAGTAAGCGTAGCGAATGTCATTCGTTGTACAAATGTCACAAGTCAAGGCAGATAGATTCTGAGCAATCCTTCCTCTACTACTTTAACTATTCTATGTAGTATTCTTCTTAGATTTCTCGGTTGTAATATTGCCTTAGTCTTTGGCCCTCAATTTACTTTACTTTACTTAGCTTCACTTTGCTTTAGGTACTTTGTGTTCAATACAATTTTTCTTTTTGCTGGTTTTCTTTATTTTTTGCTCCTTTCTATTCAACAATTTTTTTTTTTTTTTTGACTTAAGTATTGCTTTTTTTTTGTTTTTCTTGATGTTGATGGGTTTTTTCCATTTTATTCTGTAACTTTTATTATAGTTTTTTCTTTCTATTTATTCTGCCTTGTTTTATTTCGTTGCTGTTGCTTTTACTATGACTTAAATAAATAATGTCGATATGTCTTTTAAGCATGTCGATTTTTGTTGCTTTTCCCCTAGCTTTTCTTTCTTCTTTTTTTTTTACTGTGTCTTATATTAGTAAGACATACATAGAATTTTCCCCAAAGAGAAACAAACGAATCATGAAAGATAATCAACTGAAAGCTTTCAAAGCATGAAAGTAATATAGATTAGCAGGTCATTTTTATTAAGACTTTTCTCGATTAATTTTTATTTTTCTGTTTTTTTTTTTTTTTTGAGTTCGAAAAATATACGTATTTCTTTCTTAAGTCGTCGACCGTCGACCGTCGACATTTTAAAGTTCCTTTCCTAGATTTTGAAATTTAAGAAATTTTTAACGAAATTTGTGCTTTAAAAACTTCTTAAAAAAAAAAAAAAAACAAAAGCAAGGAAATTCGCGTAATAAAGTTTTGATGAGAAAATATGATGAAGTAAGAAGAATGTACTGGGTACATATATTCGAGGCATAACCACATTAAAAATAATAATAATAATGAAGAGATGAAATATCAGCAGGCGGAGAAAAACACTGAAAGATGATACTATATGAAATGAAAAACCAAGACCGCAAAAGTATGCTCGACCTGACCCGACTCGACTCGACTCGACTCGACACGACACGGCCATTGCAAACTAATGGCCTTGAAAAATGGAGGTGGACGAAAACAGGAAGAGAACGCACGAATAAATAAATGAATGAATGAGGCAACACCACAATAAGAATGAGATATGTTTATATGTATATGTATGTAGATAAGAGAATGGCAGCTGGTTGGACACAGGAAGAGGGAACAACAACAATTTTATGATTTTTTTCTTTAGTGAAATAAGAAATTTTACACAGAATTCAAATATAAATAATTTCAGAGACAAACAAGGAACAACAGGACTCTCACTCATACCTATGTTCGTACATACATAAACACATGTGAGTGTTAGTCTATATGTTTGTATGCAGTTTGACTTGATATGGTTTCCGTTAGCTTGTTTCATTCAATGTTTCCCTGTGTTTGCAACATTTTGTTCCTTGTCGCTTGAATGTCTTTGTGCTGCTCGCTCGCTTGAATGTCGGCTGCCATCTTTTAACAATACTTTCTATGATTTTATGGTTTCTTTTTATTATCTTCTTTTGCTTTTACTCGTCGTTTTCGTTCGCTTTTCAAGTTAGCATTAAGTGCAAAAAGGATTTTCATTCTTATGCGCATCCTGTGCAAAATCCCTTCATTGGATGGCTCTGCCACTTTTGCACACGCTTATTGGCATTGTACAGAATGCCAAATGTCTGTCTACTGTCTTTATAACTATCTCTCTGTCTATCTATCTATCTGACTGTCTATCCAACTGTCTCTATCTGTCTGTTTATCTGTCTGTCTGTCTGTCTGTCTATATGTTGTTGAGTTGCTCTTCGTTTGTTTGTCTGTTTGTTGTCTCGTTGCAAGGATATTTTTGTAAGGATATGCCAATTTATGGCACACACGAGTGCATTAGAGTTGCTTTTCATGTGCTTATTCTCTCTTATCCTTACACAGACTCACACACACACACACAGAAACTCATAGCTGTATTCCTTTCATCCATTATTGCCTCTTTCAGTTGGTTTGGCATCGCTTGCGTGTTCATTTGTGTATTTGTGGCTACGGTGCCCGTCTAAAATTACTTAATCCTTGCGGTTTTTTTGTGCTGCAATGAGTATCAGCTTCAATAGCATCAACAACAACAACAACAACAACAGCAACAACAACATGGATAGCTCAACATCACATTAAAGCAATTGTAATTGGTTTTTTGTTTGTTGCTCCACTGTTATATCATTTAAGTAGTTTTAAAAGGATTTTTCATGTCGCTTTTGTGTTAATGTTAGTTAGTTATCCTTTTGTTGGGTCTCTACTCTTCCTAACCCACAATGTCTCTTTTGGATTCCGTTTAACAAATTAATATAGCTAAACACTTAATGTCGAAGTTAGTTCAACGATAAACGCAATTGCAATGTTGCGCATTATCCTTTAAATCAGCTTAGCTTAAGGAATAACTAGAAAAATGAAAAGAAAAAAACCTAACAAAAACAAATGCAGATAGCATCCTTTTGCGTAATGTTAGTAACATTGCTTAGTTTCTTATTGGCCAAATAGCCCCCAGTGAGCAGTATCATCTTTAACTTGCGTGTGCCCTTGCTTGCCTTTGCCTTTGCCTTTACCCTTATCCTAACGACCATCATACTCTTTCTGTCTTAGAGTCGAGAGCCTGTTCCAGGCCCAGTGTCTTTTGCATTCCCTTGGCGTCTGTTTACCTGCAATTGCTGTTCAAGCGATTCAGTGTGCAGCTTGCTGCAAGACTGAGATTACAAATAAATTATCGTTTAATAGTCTTTTTGCTGGTTCTTTCATTTTTATTTTTATACTTTAAGTTCTCCCACTGCTTCTGTTTAACCATTTTTATTCGTTATGTTCATCTGCTTACAATATTCCCAGTCAGCTTCGACTCAATCCAGTGGTAGTATGACCCTTTATTTTATATTTGACGATATAATAGTCGTTGGTGCTTTATGGCAATCATTGCACTCTGTCTAGACAGAGGGATGGGCACAACCAACATCGTGCTGACTGCCGTTGATTTTCTCAAGCTTTTATATTGCGCACGCCCGGCTGCATCTTTGGTTATTATAAATAACGAGCGCATTTCCAAGCAAGGATACGCCATGCTTTCTTTCATGCTCCAAGTTGCCTGATATTTTATTCTTCTATTTTAAGATCTGATAATAAGCAACGTTAACAGCTTTAAGGTGTAATTTGTAAAAGGTTTTCATATAAATTTAAAAACAATTTGAGTTTAGAGGGAAAACGACGACGAGTGCAATTTGTTTGTAGATTTTAAATATAATAAAGTGATAAAAATAAAATAAATCAAATACTTACATTATTATGTATATCTTTAGCCCTTTCCGTATTACCAATTTGTTCAAGATTATTTCAGATTTGTTTAACGGTTAGTTTTATGATAATGATGATTAAATTTTGTTATATGTATTCTACATTTCAGGATTAAAGAGGCTTTATCGAGCTCATTTCATATAACTTCTGAATCTTAAAATTTATGTGAAAGGTCCAAGGACTTAATATGACAAAATGACAATATATTAGTTTTAAGACTTGATAATTTCATCAACACAGAACAGATGAGTTAGTAAAATCTTCTTTAAGGCTTTACATCTGAAATATCGCACAATATCTTGAACTTAATTAAATGATTACGAAATAAGGAGGTTTTACCCTTTTTTTTTTTTTTAAATTTTCTCATACATCTTCACACTACTCTGGGTTTCCATGTTCTATGTGAGATGTCAACACTTTTCTTTCGGTTACAAGAATGAAATCAAAAAAACAGATAATTACTGTATTATAATTTTATTTGTGATAAGTCAAATAACATAGAGGATACATCGAGATGCCCACCATAAAATTGTTCACATACATGCGTTGAATTTGAATAAATTAGTTATAGGACAGTAATTTATATGAACATCCTCTATGGAGGGGTTTGCTACAGAGAAGTTCGAATATACGAAAAAAATTTAGATCTTAACGAGAGCTAACGATTGAAACTCAAACGAACGCAGCAGCTTCTCTTCTTCATCTATAATGTAAAAAAATAAAGGTGAAATTGTAATGCTCATGAAAAACAATTTTTTGGTCTTTTAACAATCGAGTGGTGTAACTAAATTTGGGATATAGATTGTAGATATATACTAGCTAAAACACCCTTTAATTTTATTTTAAGTAAGCAAAAACATACACTAAAAAAGAAATAAAAAACAAAAATTAAAGTACTGTGCCTCTCCCTCTTAAGCACAATATGGAAGTGAAACTTCTTTAGCTAAGGGAGGTAAATCCAAAAATTAGAAAATGAAATGTGACGAAAATCAAAATTGCGCATTGTCTTGTGCGAGCTCGTCTGCAGCGTAGAGAATGAATGATTATGCATGAGTAAGAGAGAGATATAAAATGCTTTACTGATTGTATTTACTTTACGAAAGAACGTACGAACAAGAGGCCAAATGACCGAAAAATAAAATAAGTCTTTTGTATTGAAACAATATAACACTACAATATTCTGTATTACTGCTTGATCATCTACTTTAGATGTTTCACTTTCATATTGTATTTGCCTAAATAGCTCCATTATAATAATAACATCGTCAAATTTTGATTTTCGTCACATTTCCTTTTCATGTTTTTTGGATTAATTCCCCTTCGCGAAAGAAATTTCACTTAGAAAAAAAAACCAAAAGAGAAGTCTAACTTTGGCTATTCCGAAGTTGTTCTACTGTTTACACACCCCTAAAAAACGCTTCTGTGTTTTAGCATACATAAATATTTTATTATTGACTTAACTTGTGCTTAGATTGGAGTCAGTATTCATATAGCATTTCTACATGCATAGACTCTGAAATATTTCTCTGAGAGCTAGACTATCCAGTAATCTTAGGGTCTTGAAATTTTCATGGTTGGTTAATATTAAACAGATACTTATTCTATCCAAATCTCAGTTTAATTGTTCTTGTCATGCTGATCATTTCTATTTATATCTTTTGAGATCCCCGACGCACAGCCTATGCGGTACAAACATCAAGAAAAATACTCGTCATTCTCAGGATACATTGAAGGAAATTAAAATGCCATCAATTGTTAAATTAGATTGTATTTTGTCTTCTGTTCCTCATTCTGGTATTTAGTATTACTAAAACAATTATGCATTAGTTAAATTCAGAACTGAAATTGGAGATTTTATATGAAAAAGTTTGATTTCTTTACAATATATTAATTAATTCAAGAATTTAGTAAATTGGGATTTCATATTTCAATTTTTTTTGAATTAAAATATGATATAAATAACAAATATACTTGTATAAAAAATATATAAAAAGCTTATAATATCTTATCATAATAGTATTTTTACTTTGGAAAAAAACCCAATATTTTTTAATTATTAAAAGTCAAATGAGATTGTACTTAAGTAAATTGTGAAAATAAGTAAACGAAAATTCGCAATTAAAAGCAGACATCATCAACTACATATCAAGTTTTTTTTTACCTTCATTTTGCAAATCCAACCAAAACGAGAACTTGCAAATTTTATGCAATCACCCTGGCTGAGTACGTTATCTTTGTCTGGCCTTTTCCTTATGTGTTGGCCCATTTTTCAGGCACTTTTAGGCATTAAAAGGCACCATTACTTTTGCCGATAGCCACAATATTCCCTTCTCAGTTCAGCTCCGTTCCTCATGCCAATCATTCAGCCGCCCACGTGCCGCGGATTCCCACAAACTTGTGGCTGCAAGAAATTGCAATTGAATTCATTGAATTCGATAAAAAAAAAGAACAATGAAATGAAACGAATGTGAAACCATTAAAACAAAAACCATGAATGAATTGAAAGCGAGACTGGAAAAAGAAGAGAAAAGAAGGGAAAAGCATATTTAACGGCACTGTTGTGGTCGAAATGAGGAGAAAGGAAGAGAACGGCAGTGGTGTCAAAGGCATGGACGCGATGCACTTAATTGTTGTTATTATTATTGGTTTTTTTTTTGTATTTTTTTTTTGTCTTATTTTTATTGTTGATCAGAAAATGTGCAAATGAGTTTCATTGGTGAGAGCGATGCTTTCTTTATTCTTTTCTCCTATTTTCCATTAATATCATTAAACAAAGGCGCAATGAACAATTTTTTCTCATTTAAATACTCTGATTTAATTGCATTTTAGTATAAAAAATGCAAGCGAAATTAAACGAATAGAGAAAAAAATTTACCGTCGGTTCCATGGAAGTTTATGTTGTAAATTTTTCTCACAGTACATAGTTGAAGGAATGACCCATGTTTGATATATAAAATATTGGTTTGATTATTTCATTTTTGTATTTTCTTACATCAACACTGATACTGAATTGGGTAGCAAGTTTGTCGGTCTGATCAAGTCGTTAAAGAATGGTTTCTCTCTTTTAAGAAGTCCATAAAATATCTTCTGCATCTGAGATGTTGTGACCAAGGTTTTGAAGGGGAATATGCATCCTGTGAACCACTCGCTCGTTGCTTAATTGTCTGTAAGATGTATAGTTTCCTATCTTTTTTATTATCAGTCTTCAGAGAGGATCTTGAATTAACATTTAGACGTATGTACCTTAGTCTATGACTTAGTTACGTAATTCTTTTCTTAATGATTATCATATCCTAATTACGTTACAAATATCGCACGCAAGTGTCTACTCATACTTGTACATTCCAATTCACTCTACTGTATACACACACATTAATGATATCAAATAACAATATATAAAATTCATAAGAAAAAAAAAAAATTAAAAAGAATCACATTAATTTAATTTAATGATTTTATTTCTTTATTTACTTTTTTAATGTTAAATGTTTAACTAACCTAGAAAACTATCATATATGTATGTTCTTGTTGTTGCTGTGATACTTTTTGTTTTGTTTTGTATAGTAAATTCATTCGTGCATTTTCATGTTCAATTTTTGGAGTTCCGCTTATAGCTAAAAATTTTATTTGAAATCATAAAAAATAAGTAACAAAATATTATCATCCTTATATCCTGTTCTTCTTCAGTTGCACTATTGCAGAGAGAATAGCAAAACTACCGTAATGCCAGGATGTTTTTGTTACAGCTGCTGCTGACTTTGAAACGTGTTGACTTCCGTCCGCCGTACTGCCATGTCAGCCATTGTATATGACGCATACTGATGGCGGTTACTGTGCTGGCCACAATCAAAAGTGCTCGAAGCGCCATCATGGCTTTCGTTGCTGAAAAAATAGTGAAAATAATGAAAACAGAAAATTGAATAAAAAATGCGAAAAATGTACAAAAAAAAAAAAAAAAAAAAATGCAGCAAATTTTTGTGCCACTTGCCACTTAAATTTATTTATTTTTAATTAGCAACTGAATGACACAAACACACAAACATACATACATAGTCAAGCGTATATGAATAAATACACATGCATACACATATACATACACACAGATACTCAGATATCGTACATGATATTCAGCTGACTGAATGCGGTCGACTCGGTTCGTTCGTTTGCGGTCAGTCGGCGTCATTGCGGTTGGATGCATAAAGCGGCATTGGGAATTGGAACTTCAAGCATTCACTGATTTCTCTACTATACACTCACTATACAAGAGTAGTTCTACATACCCGAATTGACCAATTTCTGATTTTTCAAATCGATGTCATCGTGCAATAGCAATGCATTTAATGTTGACTCTCGTCGCAGCTCCGGGTAATTCTCAATTTCCGCAACACAACGCAGCTTAAGGCCGTAACCCAGACTTGGAGGTTGTCGTCGCTTATGTTGTTGCTCCTGGAGCTGCACTTGTTGGTGTTGCTTTAGTTGCTGTTGCTGTTGCTGTTGCTGTTGATGAAATCTCGGTTCGTTGGCATAGAAGTTTAGCTGTGACACCATACGCCGCAGATTATAATCATGTGCTGCAATTGTTGTCTCTATATTTGGTTGCAGATCGACGAAGGCGGCCTAAGGGTGTTGGAAATACATAGAGATAGGGATGAATGAAATGTGGGAGATACAATATATCAACTTTTATGTATGCACAATCCGATTTTGTTGTTTGTTGTCCTTATTGTGGCAGAAAAGTAATGTTTCTGTTGCTGTAGCTGAATGGATCATTTTCAATGGAGCTTGGCATGATTCTTTGACCCAATTTGCTTATGACAAACACGTAATTCTGAATGTATTTGTATGTGTAATTGTATGTGTGTGTGTGTGTGTGTGTGTGTGCTTATATGTATTTAAGTACCTTCTGGCCATTGATATACCAAGAGAGTTTGGTCAGCAAACTGGAGAAATCCGATGTACAATTGGCTTGCACAAAGTCATCGAAGCGATACATGGAGTGAAAGTTGCTAATTAGAGGATTGTTTTGTGGCAGCGCTAAATGTGAGTTTATGAAAAAAGAGAAATGTGAAAAAAGAAAAACAAAATACTGTTAGAAAAAGTTTAATTGCGCAGAGTTAAGTAGAATACTGTATTACGATTACTCTATGTTTGCAAAAAACACAACGCATTGAAAAATTAAACGCTCCTTTAGAATTCTATGCAAAGTCTTAGATCTAAATTTCCCATACTATCAAAACTTCTTATAATCATACTTTCACATTATACCTAGTATATTTTTAGGTCTACTTTGAAAATAATATTGTACTTTCCTTCAATGTGAAATTTATAGTGTAGAAAAAAGTAATCTTTGTTGAAGAAAAATGTGCTATTGATTTGTTTGGTGAATTGCTTTATTTCATAATAAGGTTTTTGCTTAAGAATTCAATGAATACAATATATAATCGACCGAAGAATTTGTCTCAAAGTATCGCCACATAATATAAAAAGTGAAAATTCGACATACGTATTTCTTTCATCGTTCATAGCTCCGTATGTCAACGACCCCGTAAAAGGTTGTCAACTACCACAATCGGCAAATGCCATCCACAAAAGATTCACATTTACAGGTCACAGAGTTGGCACTATTATTGTGTTTTTTTTTTTTGATCTTTAATTTTTTTGTGTTGGACAATTATTTTATTAATATTATAAGAATTGTGCTGTCAGTCAATTCCTCTAACAATCATCATGAAATGTAATCAAAATATTCTCCATCACTAAATATGACTTACGACAATATAATGTTACAAATAGATGACTACATGAAAAACATTTTGGAAAAGTTAAATAACCTTTGACCGAATCAAATGGCAGTCATTAGTCTAGTGAAAAAGTCAAAGCACATCCATGGTTCTTGGACAGCGTTTATCACAGAAGGTTAAAACCATTCTTGGAGTAAAATATGTTTTCTTGCTTATTTAAGTCGTTATGTGTCAATAAAGAGATCTTATATGACTGTTTGGCCATAATTGAAGATCTTATAATGACATTCCAGTCTGGTTCCATCAGATTTATGAGAACATTACTTTGTAGTTTGAATGATAAAATTATTGCACCTTATCAATATAGCGAAATGTCAAACCTATAAAAGCAGTAAAGTTCAAGTTGATTGGCTATCAAAGTCATGTGATATGTTTACTCAAACTTGGAAGACAATTCCTCACTTAATGGCCAACACACATTTGGAATATATTTAAAATTTACTTTGAATGAATGTAAGAAGTATTAAAAAAAAACATTGTTCAGTTGTTCAAGGAATATATTAGCTTATCGAACACATAAAGTAGCGATGGGAATTTAATAAAGCTAAAGTTAATAAGATGTGTTTTCAATTGTTTACAGTGAAACTTTCCATAACCGAATAAAATCATCTCAAAAATGCGAATTTTGTTTTGACAGATTTCACTATATTGTTTCATTATAAATTTTTGAATCGAATATTTTCGCATATTTTATTTATTATTATTTTATTTTATTTACATTGAAAATTAGTACAATTTTTGGGAAAACTTTAGAAGACACATTTTAGTTTTCATAATTTTTAGTAAAAAGGTGAAATTGCATTGCAAATTTAAAAGAAAATCTTAAAGAATGATAAGCAGAGATTAAACTTCTGAACGTTACCAAAATTTTAATAACATGACAAGAGATAGAAGAAAGTGGAAAGTGATTTCCTCTGGTATTTAATAAATTAACTTTAACTAACAAATAGCAATTCTCATATGCAAAGTCTGAATATAAAGATACAACACTTTGCTGAATTATGGATCTGTATATATTATGAACTAAAATATTTTCTATTTATGCTTTAAACAAACTATAAATAAATAAATAAAAGAATTTTATTTCCAACTATATTAATAATAAAAAGTTATTAATTAGGACACTCACTTACTAATTTGTTAATACTTTGCAAATCGTCAACATAAAAATTGATTTAACTTTCTCATTCAAACTCAAACTTTACTCAAATTTATAGTAACTTAATTTCTTTTCAAAATATTTTCCGAAATTTTTAAGCTAATTTAGATGCTTTTTTTTGTTATGCTGTAAACTGAAATACGAGTATACAAAACATTTTTGTACTCTTGAATATTTACGAATATGTAAAAATATTAGTTTTATTTTTAACATTTACAAATTTTTAAAAACTATTTTATTTGCATATCAACAATACTATTAAAGGAGTGGCTGCATAATTCTATAATATATGTAAAAAAGCGGCGAAAGGACCTTAGACGGTCATAGTATATAGATGCATAATTTGTTATATGCAAGGATAGATGAATGGATAGATAGATAGATGGATGGATGGATGGATGGATGTATAGATAGATGAATGCATATAAAAACTTGCATGCATGCTTCCGTTTTTCATGCTCGCGTACAAACATATCCTGCTGAGCGTAAAATAAAAAAGAAATAAGTTGAATGTAGAGAGTGGAAAGTTGTGTTGTTGTACATATGAAATGTAGATATACTACTTTATATGTAGGTAGATACATATGCGTGTGGCAGCATCGGCGCTTTTCATTTTAGCAATATCCTTTATAAGCACAAAGTGCTGCACTAAATCACAAGCATTGTACACTTACAACAGCAGCAGCAGCAACAGCAGTAGGAATAGCAACCGGCAAGCACGACGGGAGTATTTATGTATCATCTATGTGTGCATGAGTGTTTGCATGCTAGTGTCTGTGCAGGGATGCGAATCACATGCATCTCTTAGTTACATTTTATGAACGAAAATGTAAGGCGCGCGACGTTCACTAGCTCAGTGTGCGTTTTAACTTGGCTGCTTCCTGTTGTTGCTGGCTGTTCATGTTTCTTATCCTGCATGTTCTTGCATTCACAAGCTTTGCTCTTTTTCTTTATTTTCATGTTAGTAACTTTCTTTCTTTTCCTTGGTCCTGAGATACTCATATATGCAGACAGTGTGCGCTTAACGTTCCCTTTGCTGTTGATGTTGCTGTTGTTACTGTTGTTGTTGTTGATGCTGCTGCTGCTGCTGCTGCTACTATTTTATCATGCTGTTTACTATTAAAATATCACGGAAATTACACATTTTACTCTATTTATGGTATGTTGTTGCTGTGGCAAAGTGCCTGAAAAATGTTTCGAAAATATTCACCAAACATACGCAAGCATACACAAAAATACGCAAACAGATATACATACACCTACACCCTTATAAAATAGTAATATTCATTCATTTTGCTCGATTTAAAACAATTGCTACGCATTACTCATACGCCCCATAGCCATTATAAACCTTATCTAAATAAAAGAGATAAAACACCATCCACCATTTAGTGCTTTATCTTAATTCTTGTAACTTACCTTCGACGCTCATGTTTGCTGTACGCGCTGTCAGCTTAAAATATGGAGCATCGCCAGATACTTCACACCTGTAGGTGCCCGACGATTTGACGCCCAATAAATTAAGTTCGATGCGACAACTGAATTCATTGCATTCATTGCGGCCATCGATCATTTGTACACCATCGACAGGAAATTTTAAGTAAATCGGTTGCATCAACGGTGAATATCTGCAATACAGAAAAAATATTGAATAAAATGGTGAATGGTGAAAGGATGGTAAAGTATAAAGGTCAATTATGAACGAGTATGTGATGTATGCAAAATATAGTATGCAAATAAATACAATTGTGATTAAAACTGCTTCATTTTATTTATACTTAACAAAACGAAATACTTAGAAATTAAAATCAGTAACGTACTCAACCAGATTTCAAAGAAAAATTAGATTTTAATTTTGATCAGACTATTAAGTTTTAACTTTTTAAAGCCAAGCGCAACTTAATTGAAATAAATTTTCATATAAAAGTCTAATAATATATTGTAATAGAAATCATAAGATATAGGAGCAATATAGAGACTGTAAAATTATATTTAGTTTGCAACCTGAAACCAAAAAGTATTTAATTTTGATTTTCTCCTTTGAAAATGTGGAGCATTTTAAAAAGTTTCGAATTTTATTGAAAATATGCTGTTTACTTATTTACTATTGCCTTCACTATTTTTTTTTATTAAGTATTCAAAAGTTTGTATTCTATGACAAAGAATCAGTTAATTTTCTAGAAGGATTACTCGTATATATAATTATGAATTTTACTTACAATAGTTTTAAGATAATGTCCTTCTTTAGGATTCAAATGCATTCAACGCAGCTGCGTCAGTAAAAGCTTAAGATCAAAATGAATCCTGTTCTGGGGCCTCACATTAATAGCTAGAATGACTTAACTTAAAATACAATAGCAAAATGCCTTCATTTGTTTTCTTTATTGCTATTGTTTGTTGATCATTAATCCTTCAAATCAAACAAACTCAACACGAAGCAGAGAAAAAAAGGACACACACAAAAACTAATAAAATGTAGCAACAAATAAAAAGCAAATAAATCGCCAGTTTAGTTTTTTTTTTGTATGTTTATTCGATTGCTTCTTTGTTATTTCGATACCAATGTATATGACGGCTTATTGTTAAAGCCAAATAAACATGACCTTTGAGGTAATGGTGAATGCTCAGTTGCTCGGTTCGCTGGTCATTTGGAAATCATTTGTTTAGGCTTAGTTATTTGGTTGTGTTTTAAGCGCGTTCAAGTGTGTGAAATTAAGTGATTGGGTGTCTCGTTGATCCTGAGCTGAGAGCAAATCAAGAAATTTTGTTAAATAATGTAATCGATTCACTTACAATGGCTTAGAAGAGAATAGACACCAAGTCACCAAGGGTTATGTACTTTGTTTCATTTGATAAAGTAAATTGTATGACCTTTAATATGCTTGTCAATGGGTGATATTTTAAATTTAAATACAAATATTACATAAACTTAACTATTGCTATTTTAAACTAAAGCATTTTTGTACTCTTCATACAGTGAATAGTATTTTAAGTTTGTCATGATGTTTGTAATAGACAGAAGAAGCCATCGGATAACCCATAAAGTATATGCCATATATTCATCATGATCAGTTCCACGGAACGAGTTGATTAAGTTATGTCCGCCTGTCCATTTGTAAGTATACAAACTAGTTCCTCAGTTTTTGAATTGGACAGGTGAAATATTGTACGAACTTTTCCTTATTACACGCTGTACATTTGTCGGAACCAACCGAATCGGACCACTAGGTGCGGAACCACACAAACAAATTCAAATTCAAATTTCTTGTTCTTATTAGAAAAACGTTTGTGTTTTTTGTATTATAAAAATGAAGTATAAACATTTTAAGTTTTTAGTATATGTCTATCAGCCATATAAATACCAAGACCCTTGCATTATTGGATCGTATAGCTCCCATACAAACCGAGATTCAAATTCATGTTCCTCTTAGAAAAACCTTTTTGTTTTTCGCGTTATTGAAGTGAAGTTTAGGCACAATAAGTGTCTGACCCAATTCAGGCACCAGTCATTTAAAGTTCAAGACTCTAGGATTCCTGAATCTTTTAGCTGCCATACAAATATTTCGATGTCATTGTAGGTATGTAGAAATGCAGTATGAATACTACTGACTCTACCCTAAGCATAAGTCAAATCATTAGTGAAATATTTCTGTATGCCAAAACCCAGGAGCGTAATCAAAATCATTTTCTAGGTTTGGAATAGTCAAAGTGAACCTTTTTTTTTCTTGTTTTTTTTATTTAAACACTTGAATAAAATTAAAATAGCATGAAGTATTTTCATTGCACTAGAGCGTGAGTATGATTTTCTTTTTTGTTTTGTGGAAAGACATATGAAGTGCAGAAACTTAGAATTTAATTAGCAATGAGGACTCTGTTCTACATTCTTATACCCTTCATTATTCATTTGAATAGTATTAAATTTCTTGCAAAGCATTTGTAACGCATAAAATGTTTATTTATATTCATTAAAGGTTGATTTTGTTTAATAAAAATAAATATTAAATGCGAGTAAGAATACAATGGTGTCTGTTATATTACAAATTTAATTGAATTCTATTCTACATTTATGGGACACCAACTTAAAAGTATTATTTTTTTTAATGCGAAGCGTTAGTACTTAATTGTCAAAGCCTTTTCATCTCACTTAATTTTCATAAACCTACGTAAGTTAATTTTTATAAATTTATAGAAAGAAAAAGAAAGTTCCTAATTAAATAAAAAGAACTCGAGAGCTCGATTAGAGACATGGGATATTGTATTCATATTCAAACATTTGTTTATTTTATTGTAATTTAGCTTAAGAATTTGCCATTTAAAGTAGTAGTCTGGTAACTTATGCCTATTTTCATGACTTTTTTGGAGGGTGGTTTTTTATAGGAAAATGAAATTGAATATTTAGAGTGTTTTTATTTACATATATATAAATATATGTAATAAAAAAATATATATAAAAAAAAAATTTATTTGAAAAAATTTAATAGTTTATTACTATTATTATTGTCACTCGAAGTTGGAACCTCAAAAAAAAAAAAGGCACGTGGGTGGCCTGGGTGATTTTGGCTCTTGATGTTATCTGAAATCAAATATTCTTGATTATTCTTAATCTATAGAAATGTCATTCTGGTCGGAACTACTGAAGTTAAATTTCAAGGGTAAATAACAAAATGGCGGTCTTTGAAAAAAAAGTCCTTTTATTTTAGCAAAGAAAGGGTTGTAAAATAAAAAGTTAGGGGTGAAAAAAATTCTCGTTAGTACCGACGAGAACTATAAGTATGTAGAACAGCCTGTTAAAATTTCAAAGCAATCGGTTCAGAAGAAAAAAGTTAGGACCCGGGCCGACCAGAAAAATAATGTTTTGAGAAAAACGCGTTTAAAGTTCAACAACCTTAAAGGTTGGACTCTGAGGCGCTCTAGGAAACTCGTTATAACTCCCGAATTATTTCGAATTTTTGTCTAAAATTTTCACAGTATATTCTCAAGACATTGTACTTTCAAATTAAGCAAAAAAAAAATTTTCGATTTTTTGAACCAGTTAAGTTTGAAGTTACCAGACTACTCCTTAAATAAATGATTACAAAAAAAAAAAAAAAACAAAAGAAAAAAGCCTTTTTCACTCAGAGCAAAAAGAAGGCGATGGGAACTGTTTTGTTCTGGCCAGTGGAGAAGGTTCTTTAGTAAGAGTATCATGGTGGTTGATAATTAGTTCAATCAAATGTGGATTGAATTTAAATTTCTATACAATCGGGCGAATGTCCAGGGCCAAGGATGACTATTGTATAAAATCAGACGAGTATGGTTTCAAATTAGTTTGATTGACGCGCATAAATTACGTGTTTCTTCAAATTGAGACACAAGACCTGCTTACTCACATATTGTAATATTTTACCTATTGTGACAAAACTTGAATTTATCACGATTAATTTTGGTTTTTTTATAAAGTAAATGATGAATGTAAATGACTTGCATATGAAATGAAGTGTATTCAAAGTACGTACGAGTATACCAAGTAAAATTCATCATTGGAAAAGGAAAGTTCATATATTTTCACATTATAATGTTTCTGTTTTTTTTTTTTTGAAACCTCATTAAACTTATTTTATCAACATGAACTCTCTTAATGACTTCATTTCTTAACTCAAACATAAGTATAATTATTGCCATAAACAAAAATGACACACACATGCAACATTAATTTCAATTGAGTCGAGGTGAGTTCAATTCAGTTCAACTGGGTTGGAGTTTTTCCTTGAAGTTGAGGGGAGCAGAACCTGTTTGCATATAAATAATGAACATCTATGTATAGGTATAATATAAATATCCATATACATATGGGCTTACATCTGGATGAGTCTGTCATCAGCCTTTTTGGGTTGGCTTATTTTGGGTTTTGCTGTTGCTGTTGCTGTTGTTGTTCATTTAATTGGTATGAGAGACCACATTTAAATTAATTTGCGCAATATCAACGAACCGAAACAAATTAATTTATTAAATAATTAATTACGCAAGAAAGACGCAGAACTGTGGTTTGACTGTGAGTTCGGAAGTCTTGTCCCATCTCGTCTCGTTTGATTGTGTCTATGCTTTTGTTTTGTTGCCTTTAAGAATGCGTAAGGCGGCTTTCAGTTTATTAATACAATTTAAGATATGTGTGTCATTCATGCCATGTGTGTATTTTTGTACTATGTCTGTGGTACAGATTTCAGATTGCAAGTGACAGTGACACCAGCAACATTTAAAATTTTTATTGTATATATAAATATATGACAACAAAAAAAAAAATTTATAAATTATATTTACCTAAAAAATTCCATATCGTTTTTATACCATTTCACAGAATTTAACGTGTGACCACTTATGTCATAGCTGCAGGATAATGTCACGTTATCACGAAAATCAACAATTTGTGGCACATTGATGTCAGTCACAAGCAGACACTGGGAATGGCGCGAATCTGTAAAACAGATCAGAACACAAGATAATAAATGAGAAAGCAAAAGAGAAAGTTTGTATGTGTTTGTAAGTATAAGTCTGTATAAGATTTATCAGAAATGTCATAAATTGCTTCGCAAATATTATATATTACATGTCAAAATATTATCATTGTTTCCGGTTTTTTGTCTTTATTGGAGTCTCAATTATTGTAAAATAAGTTATAAAGGTCGTTTGTCGTTGTCGTAAAAAACATGATTTTAAATTAAGCAATAAATATGTAGAATCTCTACAATATTTTTAGATTTGAGATGTAAGTCTCTAACATAACTTTTAGTAAAATTCCTTCAAATTTATTGAACGAATTGAACAGAATTTAAATTTCAAAGGATTCAAATTACATATTCGATTTTGATTTGGTTTGGATAAATTAAAGGTTTGAATCTTAATTACAATCAAAAATCTTGTGTATATAATAAATTTTTTTTTTTTTAATACAATGCAATGAATTTGGCATCTGAAATATTAAGTTCAATATTTTGAAAACATGTACAAGATGCTTTAAAACTATTACTGCACTGAATTAACTCAAATGTCATTTCGATTTAATATTCTTTTTTTTTTTTTTTGGTTGCAAAATATATTAATTTTCTTTCCAAGAATTTGTTTCATGTTTTTTGGTTAAGGAAAACTTTTCTATTTTATAGACAAGTTGAGTTGAGAGTTGTATCTTTTATTTCAGCAACATTTACGCACGTCGTTCGCGTTCCCTTTTGTTGTTCGTTGTTCTTGATGTTGTTACTTGTCTTAATTAACACAAACATCTGCTCCTTTCTGTTGTTGTCTTGTAACTATTGTCGCTCCTTCAGAAGCGATGCACTACAATTAAACAGCCACAGACACACACATTCACACTCATCACACGTACAGTGTATATATATTGTATGTATAGATGCATGCATGCATGCATACATACATTTACATCTCCATTTGTACACAAAGATAGATATGCAATCAAAACAACGACAAGCAAACGAAAACTTGTTAACTTAAAAGTAAAAATCTTGATTTTAGTTTCATCATACATTTTATACTTTTCATTATTACTAATTGCTTACCTATATACATATGAACAAAGGAACCTAACTGTCTTTCACTTATGAGAACAGAGAATAAATAATCTACCACTTAAAATATAATATGTAGGAGGAGTGATCCCATCCAGTAATACTTTTTCAAGTTTGTATTGATCTATCAAACTAATGTTTCATTCTATTTATGATTTTTAAAAAATAAGGACAAAATATGAGTGAGAATTCAAGATTTATTTAATTTTTTTTATGTATGAACAATGTAGCAATGAAACTAAAAATGAAAGAAATAAATATTTTATGTCAGTACCTCAATGCCAAAGTGTTCAATATACACTCAAATTATAAGAACAAGGAATTGATATGAATGATACGAAAGTCTAACTACGGCGATCAGGAATGAAGTCTGTTGCAAATTTGATCACAAACTTAATATCCCATTCACACTGTTAGTGAAATAAGTAAGCACACAAATTGATGTACCATGTGGGCGTATTAGATGGGTAGCAGAGGGAGGCAATGTGAGGCGAGGAATGTGCTTTGTAGTGCATTCGGCAGGTGGCATCCCCAAGAGCGCTGATTGCCATCAAAAGTTGTACATTTATTTTATTTACAAGTTTATATGGATTTGTTTGTATTTGCACAGACAACTGATGATGATGATGATGATGATGATGACGATAGTCATGATGATGGCGACAAAAGACGACAAAGAAATAACACCGATGGAAATAGAAATGGAGAACGAAGTTAAGGAGTGTCGCATTGTAGTGACGCTTTTGAAATAATTTAGGTTAAATTCCGTTGACTCACTTGGTTAAGTCTGAGAGGTTCGGTCTCAGTTCTATGTATACTATGAACATTTTGCTTACAGTTGTGTCTGCCACATCGAGTGTTTGCAAGTTTTGTGACACTCGTGCACATGTGCATGTTTTCTTGACATTATAATGCAGTTTTGTAATTTTATTTAGGCAATGTTTCTATTTAAATTTGTATATATTTTTTTTTTTTTTTAGAGAGGAGGCAAGTTACAATTCCTTCGACACTAAATATCAGTAAATAAATAAATTAAATTCAATTAAACAATGATATCCTAAAAGAATAAAAACTAAGTATATCCTTTTTTGAACTTCAAAAAATAAAATAAAAACATAAAATAAAAATATAATAAAATATTTTTACACTGTTAAAATATTTCAATATATATAGCTGCAACTATTGTTTAAGGGCTGCATCAGCATTTCTTTTTTTAGGTTTCATCTGTAATTGAA
>JBAMAW010001861.1:0-73810 GCA_037043295.1 Amiota minor
CAAAATATTAAAACTTAAAAAAGTGTAATATTTTAACTTAATATTTGCCACTTTGTATATACTGTTCACTTTTTTTTGACGCGTAAAATTTGGACTTTTTTTAATTAATGTGAATTATTTTTGTTTGTGTATTGATTTTGATTACACTTTAAATTGAAATCGACTCCTAAAATATAAGCCTTGAATTCTGCATACTAACTTTTTATTTAGTATTCATTAATATATAATTATAAAACTTTTAATGCAAAAATCTCATGTGTTCACTTTCTTTTGACGCTGTGTGTATGTATATAGATTAATGAATTTGTTAATATGGAGAAAGGTGATCATTATTGTATAATACAAAATGGTATTTTATGTTGGAATATCTCAATTCAATTCAATATCAATGCCACGCTTTGTTGCATCCTGGGCAATAGATTGATTTCATATATAAAACTATTAGGTGGCAACGTTTCAACAAAATATGCATATGGATTAAAAATGAAACAATTATTATAATCAAGAGGTTAAAGTCCTAAAAATGAGCTAACGCCCCATATCCGAATTTCTATTTCCTCTTTCCTCTTTTCAAATTCTCAAAATATAAAATGTAAATGTTAAATATTAGATTGATACTTATTTTGAGAAAGTCGATGTGAATTTAATAAGCATAACCTGGAAATCAGATTCAATATCTTAAATTATTTGTTGGTTGTTGGTTTATGATGTGGTACTACTGGGTTGATTCCCCTCATAACATACATACAAGTACATTCACTTCTCATTACGGTTTTTTTTTTTTTTTTTTTTTTTAATTAAAAGCCTGCTTTAGTAACATATTATGGGAATTATTGTTAAGTTGGCAGGGTTTGTTGATTATAAAAAACATGTAAAATCAGCAATTAAAAACTTCAACTGTCATCCATTTGATAGACAGTGAGTGAGTGAGATCAATATGTCACAAAACTCAAAAAAAAAAAAAGAAAAGATAGATAGTTACTATGTAATATAATATAACATGACAATAACTACAAAATCTGTAATTATCCCATGAAGATTATGCTCAAGTATTCATTTTTATATGAAAGAACATCCGAACAGTAGTTCATACTATAATAAGTAGTTCTAATATATCCATAAATTTAATAAACTTAACATTATTTCGGGTGATGAGGTTTTTTTTTTTTTTTAAGAATTTATTAAGGAAGACTTGAAATTCAATTTCAATGCCTTTTTATGTTCTCCATAATTCATAAATACTTTCTTATATGAATTTTGAACTCTTTGTTTGTTTTTTTTTTTTTCTTTTTATATATCTATATTTCTTTTCTTTCTCGATATTTACAAATATCATTTATATGTATTATTGTTGTGTGTGTGTGTGTGTGTATGGATTAAAATTTCTAGCAATTTATACAAGTAAGTATTGTATATTGTATCTTAAATTTCCACAATAACATATGTTAGGTATTTACTATTATACTCACATAATATAAGTAATATTTATACTATATAGATTTTTTTTATATTTGTGTGTAGGACTAATGGCTTTGAAATAGATACATACATACATACATATATCTAGTAAAATTTTTCATACACATTATGTATTTTTGTATATTTCTATAATAAGCTCCAATTTACAACTGATTTCTTTTTTTTATTTTCTAGAATTTTCTGCATGAATTTTCTTTTCTATATATAATTTTGTAATTCATGGTATACAACAAGTTCTGGCTTTCTGGATTTCTTTTTGTAAAATGATTGGAACACGTGTGTATGCCTCTGTGTGTGTGTGTGTGTATCTGTGAGAGTGTGTTTTGTAAAAATATTATTTTTTTTATATTTAAAGCAAAGAAGAAATAAAAGGCAAATGATTAGTAACTGTTTTTTTTTTTTTTTTTGCTTTCGTAGAAATTGAGGAACTTAGCATATTATTTTTTATTCGGAAATTTTCATGGAAAGCAAATTAATTTAATTAAATTTATTGTAGGATAAACTTAAATTTAAGTATTATTTATTACCATATATTTACTATATAGTTTCCAATTGCTATTTTGCCAAACAATTTCATTTACTTAAGATTCACTATTTTTCGCTAAATGATTTCTTCTTTCAAAATACAGATTTTTTAGTTTTTTTTTTTTTTTTTGTTTGTTTTTGCCTACTCAGGTGGGTTATTATTTGTTAAATAATTTGTTGTTGTTGTTGTTGTTGTTGTTGTTGATGATGTTGTTCTGGTATCCCTTGTTCTATTTTTAAAGTTTGTTAAAAAAAAAAAACAAAAATGAAAAAAAATTAAACAAAATTGATCAAAACAAATAAAAATCACCCATCACACTGATAATGACATTTTGTTTAGCCCCTTTATTCCAAATTTATTATCAGATGTTCTATTTTTATATGCTTAGCAACAAATCATGTTCTTTTTTGTGGTCTTTGGAGTAAAAAAGCACTGGAAAATATTTTTAAATTCCAATCAATTTATCCGATCTGTCTCGATCTGTTTTAAAAAAAATTTGATCTTTCTCTGATAATTTTAAATGTCTTGCATTCTCATTTCATATAAATTTTTTTATTGTTTCTTTAATTTTTCATTCAATTATGTACTCATAATTGTATGATACATTTTTCGGATTTGATTTCATTTCATTAATTATGGATGAGGAGTTTTTTTATATTGGAGAAAATTTATGCAACCTTCAGAAGGAACGAGAGACTAAGACTCCAGCAATAAAAGAATAAATTGAAAAATGGCTCAATGTAGCCCATGTCTTTCTGTTTGTCTGGGATCTAAGTAGATCCTAAAGCTAAAATTAAAATTTTGTATAGAAATTCTTTTGGTTTTGGTTTGGCTGATCAAGATTTTTTTTAATTTAACTTTTGTTGTTATTTCGTAATTTTACTATGGTTTATAGGATTATAAAAAGACCCCAAATAGAAATAGAAAATAATTATCAAAAGATGGGTGAACTTTACCAACAGAAAATACAATAAAATATGAAATAAGAAAACTGTTGTGTAAAATTGTATAAAAATGTTTTTCAAAAAACTGTTTTCTTCTTTTGTAATCATCTATCGACTTCTTGTCTCATTTCATTTTTAAAAATAAAGTAATTTGATTTATTGTTTCGTCTAATTATTCTCTTCCTGATTTTTCACATATTTTACCTTTTTGTTTTTATTTTTTTTCTTTTTTTTTTTCTTTTAAGGAAAGTAAAGTAATTTTGCTTAGTGTTCTTTTTTTTTTTTTGTTTTAATTTGTTTCACTTTTTTTTTTATATACAGTAAACTTCTTTTTTTTTTGTAAATTTATTTATTTATTATTATTTTTTTTTTTGAATAATTTTCCATATATTTAATTATTTACTTGGAATGGGAAACAGCTGAATGGGATAGCATAGAGTGTGATATGCCCGATATTTCCGCAAAGGTGTCAGTTGGACCTTCAGCACTGCAAACAGAATCCTCAGGTGTACGGGAAGGTTCTGCTTCGGTAATTTCAATATCCTGATGATGTCTGTTGCTGCGGTGTTTGGCACTAAGAGCCTGCAAGTGTTGGAAAAGTATATTAGAACAAAACATATTATAATCCATAATTGAATTTAGATATATTGTAAGTAGGTGCTTTTATAAACTAACAGTTATGTATATGTAAGTATGAAGTGCATTTTGAGTTACAATTGATCGATGATCCAAACACAGAGAAACAGAGTGTAGTGAGCTGTATTTTTTATTGTATTATGTACTATATAGTACAGTACAATATATGGTTAGTAGTTTGCTTAGTGTTGTCAGGTGTTGGTTATTTCATGCAAGTTTCTTTCAGAGAAGATTTCTATATTACGAGTACAACTTGACTTTATAGTTTTCGATTAGATCTTTCAAAACTAAAATAATTTCAATTATTGTTTAGTAGTGGGGAGAGAGCAACATTGACAGAACATTTAAGATAGAAAGCGTTAGTTGTTGTTTAATGGGTAAGTATTTATTTATTATTAGAGATACTTCAAGCACAAAACAATCAAAAGTATCTTGTTAATTTTTATATACTTATGTATGTATAGTAGATTTGCATTAGACAGACAATAGGCACTATTATGGTATAAAACACTATACATGATTACAACATTAAGGTTAAAATATTGCTACTTCAATATTTTTCATTCTTTTGGTTAATCGTTTTTCGTATATTTTTTTTTTGTATTTATTTATTTAGCAACACACATTCGTTTCTCTTACCTTATCTTTGCTGCCTTTCTTCTAGATTATTTTAATCGTGATTTTATGGTTTTATTTATTTTACACATGTCAAGTCAAGGCATTTGCAACAAGAACAATTAATATTATTGTATTATATAATAACATTCAGAGATTTTACAGAGGAATTTCGGAATTTATCGGAAACGGTATGGAACAAAGTAGTTGTTATTATTGAAATTGGATTATTAGGATAATAGATACACAGGATTAAATCATTATCATAGAGAGAGAGAGAGAGAGAGAGAGTGTGTTATAAAGTGACAAAGAATTATATAATTTCAGAGAGAGAGGGAGAGATACAAGTTCATAGTATTTGGACAGAGAAAGAGAGAGAGAGAGAGATAGAGAAAGATAATAGGTATAATTAGATGTTTCATTTGAATTTCTTATTCTATAAAAATAATAATTTAGGGATTTTTTTTTTTTTTTTTTTTTTTGATGTTTTTCATATAAAAGTATGTTGTAATTATACAATGAATAGGATTCGATATTTATGTAGATTGTATTGAATTCAGATCTATCAATAACTTACCTGGAGCGAAAAACGACGATGACCCGCTTTGCGACCACCACGTCTTTTGCTTATATGTGGATTGTCTTGGCGAAGGGTCTTATTCTTCAAGATTTCCAATTGGGTGTACAGTCTGTGGACAAATTATAAGAAATAAACTCAATTAAAAATTGAATTGTACAACTTAAAGTCACTTCGAATGAGAACCTTTTCAGTTCAGCACGTATATCCTCGGGATTCATTTCGGATATGGTCAGTTCACCGATATCCGGATCGCCCAAACACAGGCCCGCATAACCGGCACCCAAACGTTGGCCAGCATCATGTGATGAACCCTTGAAAGCATCCACAGGTAAACGTATTGATAGATCATAGGCAAGCGAACGAACCTGCAAGCTATGAAGATGCAACAAACACCGCAAACCAACACTCAGGAGGTAAAGATATAGAGATAGATAGAAGTAATAGAGATAGATAAAAATAAAAATGAAACCATAAAGGAAAAGAATTGAAATAAGGATAAATCATAATTCAAAGAAGAAAGATAGAAGTACTAGTCGATAGAAGAAGTGATAATTTAGAAAATAAAAAATTAAAGAATTAACGAAAATACTTAATTGTTGCGCTCTTGTGCCTGTGTAAGCTGATTGAATTATGGCTTCTATCATTTGCATTTATTTATGTTAGTGTAAGTGTGTGAGTGTTGTAAGTATGTATCTATGTGAGTACTGTGAGTGAAAGGTTTTCTGATACTTTGTTTAGTTGGTAGTTTTAGTTGTGAGTTGTGTTCAATGCGCGCTTAAAGAAAAAAACCAAAAGAAAAATTTAAATTATAAAAGGAAATAAGGAATTTTAAAATTGAAATTTGTTTAAAAATAAGTAGTTCAGAGTTTCACCAATTGAAGATAGTTTAAACGAGATTGTGTGTCATTAAGAAATTACACTAGGCTACTCTAGTTGTTGTTGTGGTAAGTAGTAAAAGAATGGATAGAAGGTTTTGGATTCATAGATTCTTATGATAGACAAGGTAATAAGATTTTGTTTTTAATTTTCTTTGATTAAGGAAACCGATTTTTATCAAATTATTGTATTTCTTATAATTAAAGTTAAAATCATGCAAAGTATAAAGTGAGAAGTCATGCAAACGGAAGAGTTTCATATCAGAAAGAATACATCGTCAATTTTATCAAAATGATCTACTAATCAAATATTAACACCCTTAAAAGAGAAAGAAAACCCTTAAATTCCGACTCACCAAAGGTTAGTTATGTTATACAATATTTTATTATTATTGGTGTTAACTATTTTTTTTTTGCATTTTCTAATTTTTGGATTTACCTCCCTTCGCTAAAGAAGTTTCACTTCCATATTGTGCTTATGAGGGCACACTACTTAAATTTTTTTTTGATTATTTTAATGTACATAACTTCATATACCCAGTTAAATAGTATGGTATATGTGTGATAGGGTCAATTCAATTTTTAGTGTTCCAACTGATCTACTAACACCAGATGAAGTTTAAAAGTTTTACATTTAAAGTTAAATGGTGCTTTCCATGACTGGGATTATTATGGTTTAAATAACTAAACTAACAGAAGCAATAAACTTTATATATAAATTAAATTTCAAAGTGTGGCTTATATGGTAGTTTTATTTTTAAATTTCATAAACCTTATCGCTTAGAAACAGATGAACATTTACAGTTAGGTTGACCCCTACACATTGAACTGATTAAACAATATTGCACAGATAAACAGACTAGTTTGCGTATGAATTCAGTTAAACAGACAATTATATTTATTTATTTATTTTCAAACCTATTTTATACCATATATGTACATGATTGATTACCTTCAATATATAGGAGAATATAACCTAAATTTAATTATAAAAAGGTAGCAGCTACATGGCCTTTGACTTGTCTATTTTAAAAAGGGTTGAATTAAATTGGTAAGGTTACAGTATTGAATGAAGGAGAATAATTTATAAATTTTATCCAGTGATAGAATTTTGAGGAAAGCGGATTATGCTTAAATAGCTGGTATCTAGTGAGGTCTTGTGCAATCATCTAAAAGGTTTTTAACCGTGAGACTTTTCCCGCATAATGTGCAGGGTGGACAATTTGTTGGTTCGAGTAGATCATGCTAACAATGGCAAGAAGCAGAGAAATGGGTTAGAGTTCTTGAAAAATTAAATGTTTTGTGTCCATGAACATACACGTATGTATGCATGTCATTGGTTTAGTTCCATGTCACGGTCCAAGCCTGTGATAACTGTCAGCCAAGGAGCGGATCCTACTTTCTTTGCTGCAGCTTCTGAAGATTCATTTTTACATATCCCCAAGCGATAGGAAACCCAAAAATCTTCTTTTATTCGTGTTTCTTATACAGAGCTGACGGAGTTGACAAAAAAGACTATCATTATTAAATAAATTATGGACTACTAGTATGGTGGGTAGACTATACGTGCAGATTACGTGTTTTCTGAAGTTTTCTTATCCGTAGTAGATATTTTTGTTATCGCTAAGGTTTCAGCTTCAAGTAGTGTGTGTGAGTAATCCTTGAAATATCGTGGAATGGTGAACAAAAATTTTAAATTTGCGACGATTGTTAAAGCTTGTGGTTTTTAAGCCTTGGTCAAGATTTAGTTAGTGAAGCAGAAAATCTTGGGATTTAGTTTGATCAACTCCGCTATGCACACCTGATAGACAGGCTTCTACTAGGATGCACTTGGTTGGTTGGTTGGTTGTTGGGAAAACTCCAATGCTACAAAGAGCCGCAACGTGACAGAGTGGTAAGATTTAGGATTTAGACAGACTATCATTTTGTACTACATATGTACATATCTAACTTGATAATTATCATTAAATCTAATATTAATTGGGTGTGTATTGTATTAATAGCTACAAATTTCTATCGTAATAGTCGCAGATTATCCAAATAGGCAACTGCCTATTGGCCAAGGAGCACAGGTGGCCCCGTTTCCATGAATGGAAAACTTCTAAAAGTTCTTTGGTTTTGGTTGCATATGATACACCCAATCGGGTCTGTATATATTTTTATTTCTACAGAAAGATATTAGTAAAAGATACTAAAATGTGCACAGCCCTACATGCCTTAATCAGGATCTGTTTTCTAGACTGTTTGACAATATTGTGATTAAATTTCTTTTATATTAAATGTTCACATTATAAGAATTTACATTATTTTCTGTGGGAGTTTTGTTGTTTTTGATGTAAATATTTTTTTTATTTTTTTTTATTTTTGTTTTGTTCATGCTGAAAAATAAATTACAAATATAAATGAAAATGGAATAGAAGTTTAATAATAACAACACCATCATCAACACCAACAACATAGACAACAGTAACAGTAACAACAACAACAACAACAACAACAACGTCAACGACAACAGCAATAAACTGGTGATGACATTTGCAGCAACTTCATAGCTTGATTATTTTATACAAATTTTTATTTTCATATTTAATTTAGTTAAATATATTAATTTATGATTAAATAAATAAAAATATAAAAAAAAAATGCCAAACCAAATTTATAAGAGAAATCAATTGTTGGTCCCAATAAAATAAAAAATAAATCACGCTGTTAATTCTTACTCAAAGAAAAGTGAAAATAAACTGAAAAATATTAGTTAAAAGCATTTATTTTAAACAAAAATATTCAGTTTCCATATAAAATAATTGAAATTACACTTGTTCAAATAAAATGGAATAATTTTACAGTACAAAATTATTGTAAGTAGGTGGACTTGATCCTCAAATAGTACAATGGAGTGACCATCAAAGTTGATTGAAGACAAAACACATAGCAAAAGCTAACTTCTAATTCTGAGTTCCTACTACTTTCTCCTGATCGAAACTATATGCCAAGTAATAAAAACAAAATAAAACTCAGACAAATTATTATAAATGAACTTTAATGAAAATCATAAGTATAAACATAAATTAATAAATAATGTCCGAAAAAAACTTAAGCTGAAATTCCGCGTTCTCTTGTTACCTGTTTGTGCTGATACCATAATTTTGGCACAAATATCAAACCCAATGAAATGGTGTTAGTCAGCTGGGCGCGTAGAAAGAGCGCCAAAAGTATATAACTTGGACTCATTTCCGGCAGATATATGTAGCGCAGTAAATAGAATGTAGTAGAGACAATAAATTCCAGTGTCAGTGAGGCAACCAAGAACTGGCGCTCCTACAATGATAAGTATAATGAAAACTCATTGATTCATTAAATATTGTACGTCAAGTGGAGGATTTACCCTAAATTGTGTGTTGGCATTACGACTGGCAATAGCCAGATGTAGACCAAAGCAAAGGATAAGCACTTCGCTGGCCTGGGTCACAAGTTCCCACTTCATTGGATGACACGTGTTTGTTCGTACCTCACGCAAACTGTCCAGTTGTGCGCTCTCTAGTAAATCCAACGATGAAGCAGTAAATGCCGCCATATAACAAACCACAGCGAATACCATCGAACCCAAATACTTAAGCAAATCGACATCACGCAATACCCAACGATGAGCCTTTCGTGTTCGAAAGTCCACCAAATGCCGATAAAGCTTTAATATGATGGCCCCGTAGCATGTTATGAAGCCCAGTTCACGTAACCAAGGCTCGATGAGGCAACGCTGCGTGGAGGCGGGAAAGAAATGGACGGCAACAGAGGCATAGAGTAATATTATGCCCAACAAGATGGTTTCCAGCACAGTCCACATGCCAGAAGCAATAGCTTTACATTTACGCTGTTGCAATACAATAAAACTGAGCACAACACAGCACAACATACATGCGCCCAGTATAGACCCAACTACAACTCGAAGTAAGCTCTCTAAACTGACAGTTTCGTCCTCCTGAAATAGACAGACGCCATTTTGATCGCAATTCGAACAACCACCTGGGCATGGTATGCACGAATAGTTGTCGAAACCCTCGGATAGCTCAACAAAATCACCGCGAAAACCCTGAAGGGTGGCATTAGGCAAATAGAAAGACTCGCGACACAGACAGGTATAAACATCGCGGGTCGCTGCTGGTTTGTTTTCGGTGAGCAAGCAAAATGTAGTATTACGATCACAGCTATTATATAGAACAGAATATAGTTGATATAATTATGTCAAATGCCACAAAGTCCATCAATTTCAATGGATAGCATACCCATGACGCCGACCAAAAACTTCCTCTAGACCATCATTGCAGACATCTTCATCGGCAGCTATGAAAGCGGCAGCAACAATTCTATGAATACAATTTCATTTTGTTTTATATGAGATGATGATAAAATGCTTAAAGGCTTACTTGATTTTATGCTCTGAAAAGGATAAACGAAATGGCCAAAGCCAACGTCCTGTCAACAGATTACAATCACGAAATGGAGCAGCCCATTCTTGTGCACCTTCGGTGCTATTCCAAGCGGCACTTTAAATGGAAAACAAAAGAATATTAATTTTAAGAAACTAAAATGAATACTAAGTATTTACCCCAACTCACGCCAATAGGAACCCAAAAATGCCTTATTGTGCACCTGATCCGGTGGTATCTAAATATGTAGTTAACATTTTAAATGTAATCAATCTTACCACTGATATTCTGATTAACACTCACCGTTACATTATCTCTAAATTTAACCACAACCGTGTGTATACTGGGCGCCGCTATAGCGAACGCCAAAAGATTATCATCCTCATTCAATGCATAGCTGGCAATGCTATTGGCTCGATGACTTACTTCAGAACGTGTTTGCTCATCGATAGTGACGGGCGTCGAGGTGGGAAACTTATTTGACAAGAACTCAATAAACTGACGTGCAGCATCTTCAGCAATGTCCGTATAATCATAGAACTGAAATCAAAATTTATTTTTTTTTTTTACATCTCATGTGTTCATTATAATTATTGTAGTTTCATTGATTTCCAAAATAAAATATTGTATTATTGATATTCATTTGATTCAATTAAAATAAATATTTTTAGCTTAAACCCAATGCAATTTACGTTGCATATTTTATTTATTTTTTCAGTCCTACATCCCGTTGTTTGCCTATTTTACAGCTTTCAGATTCATAGATATGTATAAATAAAATATTGACATGCTAGAGAAGTTCTGAAAGTTCAGCAGAAAAATTGTTTCACATCTTCCTGTCCAATGCCTTCATTATCACCTTAATTATATTAAAATACAACCCCTTACTCGTACATGACATTTGGAATTATCTGTTATAATTTATTTAATTTAGATCCAGCGTTTTAGAGTGAACATTAGATCCACACACATTCATTCATTTATATTGTACATATTGTACATGCTGGTATACTCTCATGGACAATGTCCACTTTTTGTGTGTAACAAGTAAACTGTTAACTAATTATGTTTAGTATTTCAGTACAATAGTTTTATTGTAATATAGTGTTTTTAATTTTTAGAGAATTACAGTTTTTATGAACAAATTTAATTTACACATGTATATCATTGATATCTTAACTATAGATTTAGTCTTATGATTTCTTTGAAGGATCTTCTCCCTTTTGGAAACTAACAAAAGTCATAAAGAAGAAGCATGGCAATGTCCCCTTACCAAGCGATAGCTCAAGACGTTTCTCTACACTTGAAGAGGAAGCGTAAATTTTTTCAAACGACTTAACTGACCCAATCACAACTAATGTGGTCAATAACTCCATTTCTATATTCGAATCATTTTCACCCAGTCCGGAAGAGTCATATTAAATGAGAAGTTCAGAATTGTCTACGAATCTGAAGTCCAAGAAATCCCTTGGGTCAGACGGAATTGAAAATATATTCCTTAAAGCACTTCCTCACAATGTTGTTCTGCAAAAAGTTATTAAAAACAACCTTTCTTGAAAAATAATAACTGACTCCCACTGCAACTATTCACCAGCATCAAAAACCTTGTCAAAACTAACTTCACAAGACCTAAATCCACTGATATGGTCCTGTTGAATATACAAGTAAAAGCAGCATTTGACTCAGTTTGGTACGATGGGTTGCTCACAAAATGAATCTTATGAACTTCCCACCTAAACCAACAAAATTAATCCAAAGTTTCCTAAAAAATTGGTACCGTTCGCTGTACATATTGAAAACACCAAGTCCAATGCGAGTTATGTAAGGTTTATGTCTTTTACGCAACCTTTACAACAGATGTATACACCTCAGATTTTCCATCCTTTGCACTATCTCAACTTTTGTTGATGACATAGCAGTCCTCTGCTCAAGGAGCCTAGCTGCAAACTTTTCTGACAAGGTTCAGGTAGCATTTAACTCTCTTGTTTCCTATGCTTCGAAGTGGGAAATATTAGTGAACCCCAATATAAGGCCATATACTTCACCAGATATATGGTTATATAAAGCTAAACCTTATTGACAACAAATGGGAAAATAACGTTAAATATTTAGATACTTATTTTATTTTCATGTTAGATAAAAATATAATTTTTAAAGATTATATCATCTTCACAGTATGATCCGCACTCTCTACTTCTTGATCAAGTGGAAAACATGCATTAACGTAGAAACCTATTAGGTCAATATGTCAAGCAGTTATCTTCTATGGAGAAAAACTTTAGTCACCAATTCTTCCCACAAAGCAAATCAAATCAAATCAAATTGATAGCAGATAGATAAATATATGCTCGACTTTACTTAAATTATAGAAATAAGTATAAAAATATTGCACAATTAGCCTCATCAAAAGTCTCAGATATAATAAATAACAATATACTTATATTTGAAATACATCAAAAAAAATTTAGATAAACTAAAATATGAGTGAACAAACTGAGTATGAGCTTATCCAGTGAAATAAATTAATAATAAATAGTTTACAATTTAAGCCAATGTAAATTGTAGTTTTGTTCAGTAGTTTTATTATCAAAAAGTCGAGATCTACCCCTTCCTGTTATTCTACTCTATGAAAGACGTAACATTGGGCTTCATTATTTTCCCCACTATAATAAAATTTGGTTATTATGACAGAAATTAGATGGCAACGTACCACGAAAACCATCCCCAGCTGTTGCTGCCACCATGATTAACTTTATATTTTTAAAGTGAAACTTCTTTATCGGCGTTGGGCAAAATTTTATACGAAAAATTTGAGTGGAAAAATACAAATCGTCACGTTTTTTTAAAGCAGATCTCATGAACCGCACTATGTAGAGACTTCAAATTTTCACAGAATATGTATTTCTATTTCCATATCCTTAAGAACTGATAACATTTTTGGAAAATCTACAGGAAATATCTCAATAAAGAGATTACAATTATACAACAACAACATGCAGCTCGTGTGTTATAAAAATGTTCATAACAACAACGTGCAAGCAACTAGCTTCAGTGTGTGAAAACACAAGCGAATGTACGATGAAAAGAGAACGAGAAACTCGCAGAAAATCGCAGTTGATCTAATTTTTGGGCAAGAGAGGACAGACGGCACACATGAACACATTAATTAAGGCAACAACAACAATTACACACGCCACAGAAACCAAAAGCAATACACGGACGAACAGAATGACAGATTGACATACAATCGTGCCATGACCCTTCCACGAACACATTGTGAAAGTCAACAAGCAAAATGAAATTGTACAATCAATCGCATAATGTGTGGCCGGCATTACAAACTTCTTGACAAACTTATAATATTGTATGTAGTTGTATTTGTTTTGAGATGCTCTCTCTCTCTCTCTCTTTCTGTCTGTTTTTAAGAAGTTTCACTTCTATCACGTGTACGATGGCAAACGCGCAATTTAAATGCACATGAAATTCTTGGCAAATATGGCATTGTTTATATATTTTAAATTAGTACTAAGCACTAGGCTCTAGCATACTAAAGTTAACAAATACATTCCGAAAACTAGAGTGCCTATAATCATGTCCCGTTTTTTTAATTGTTTTTTTTTTTTTATTAAAAGTAACAGGAAATTTTTGTCTCTCGGTCTTTATTGTTTATGTTATGTTATAATTTTAGAAATATTGAATGAAGTTATATGTAAATAAATTGATTTTTCCTATCATCATAAAATATATAAAGTGATCTTAAAATCATGACATGAGATTGTGCTTATTGTTTTGTCCATAAGTGTACATTAGAATTCATTGTAACCTATAATCTCGAATAAATCGAATCAATTGTAATGGAAAGTACAAACAATTTCCTTTAACTATTGAGTACGTTTTCTACTTTTTATCTAAATCTACAAAGTTTTTAGGTTTATTATTTTCTTTATTTAATTAAATTTAAAACTGTGTGTGAACACGTCAAAAAAATATTCTTTCAGACTTCTTAATAAAAACCTTTTGAAGGAAACGTTATCTTGTTGAAGGTTAAAAGAACTGAATATTAACATACGCACCATTGGGCCCCATAAAACAAAAGCCACTCAAAATTCCAACATTTTCCTTAACAACCTGACGCTAACGACTAAAACCCCGGTGGATACTTTCTTCCCGAAAGCGACATGCACAAAAGGTAAGGCAAGAAAAGGAAAATGGAAAGAAGAAGGAAGGAAAAAAGAATACACTCTTTTATAAATAATGCGATTTAATTCTCTGCTCTGACAAAGTCATATACTTAAACTTATATTTATATATAAATCAAGTGTACCTAGTACTATTGTATATGAAATGTTCTAAATCCTTGTGAAGGAACAGAAATCTTTATACGTCATTTACTCGTTAGCAAAAGCCTAGCAAAACAAACAAACAGAGAAACATCATAAACAACATTTTGATGACATCATTACGGCTGCTCTATAAACAACAATAACACGCACATACGAGTTTACACCTGGTGTCTTATACCAGGGGTCTGTAAACTGCCACTTGGTTGTCACTTGAACTGAGGGGTCAAATAACCTTTTGAAAGGGTCACGCGAAATGTTTACAGTTTCCAAAATAAAAGAAATCGGTTGTTCCACAAAACTGGTGATAAAACACACTCATACCGATAACAAAATTTAAGCACCACAATAAGTAAAATCAACAAACGGAATAGTGTAAAAGTGAGGGAGAAAATGTTTTTTTTTTTTTTAGACTAGGGACTAGGCTTCAATATCTTTTGACATTCGTATTCTTCTCCCTCAATTCCTGTTTTGCTAATTGCTTTTAAATATACGCGATTTGACTATTTCTAAAGAATGTTTGCTACTCTCTGTCCTTAGCCAACGTGCAAATGAACACTAGACTTTTAAGTATCAACAATAGGGGCGATTGCTATGGCCTAGACATGCCCAGTATCTATCTTTAAATGAGTCACAACAATTTGAATGCAAGTATCTCTTTGGTTTTGCTCTTTTCTAAAACAAACATTTTCTATTAGGTACACAGTGCGTATACGTATTTATGTTAGTGCGGTGGTGTTTTCATTCATCTCAGTATCCACAGTTCCATGTATCTTATTTTTAGGCAAAATGAAAAACCCAATGAATTATTAAAAACAAACAAAGATATGTGTACACAAATGACTTTAACACATCCACACATCTTCACATCCAAAGACATTTGTATAAAAACTAGTCAAAAATATTCATGTATGTAGGTATGTATATATATTTATTCATTTGTTTCGGTTTGGTTTTGGTTTAGTTTGGTTTGGTTTGGTTCAGTTCGCTTATTTATTGAGGCATCATTCTACAATATCATACATATGTATGTATATACCATATATTCATATTCATCTAACGTTGTCGTTGTTATCGTCATCGGCGTCGTGGTTATCTTTAGTCATTGTGTTATTCGTCAGTCTGCGAGACTAAAATCTGTCTGTCCGTCCCGATTTCAAGCAGAATATAGAATAGAACAAAGTGTCGTACATTTGTAAATAGTAAAAACCACAAAACATACACATCACACACAACATAACGACAGTATTTACAAGTGTAAGCAAACACATCCACCCACGCACAAAAATATAGCTGTGTTGTGTTGTGTTGTGTTAAGAGTGTGTGTGCAAAGGACATACCAAAGAGAAGTATGCCAAGTGCCTTTGCTTTTTTGCTTCATTGTCATCGTCGTCATCGCCGCACGCTGCATGTACCAGTATAGTAAATGAAATCAGTAAAGCGAGTTTCACTGTTTTTAATGCTCTCTCGTGTATCTGCTTACGTATACCTATATCTAAGAGTTTATGTATTTGTAAGTGTGCAAATGTGTGAGTGAGAGTATGAGTAAGCATAATTGTTGTTCATGTGTATGTAAATGGTGTTGTTTTTGTCATTATGTTGTTATACTTGTTCTATGTTCATAAAATCTTACTTATGACCATTTGCACATTTGTGTGCGTATGCGTGTTATTCCCTCTTATATTTCAAAATTTCTTTATTTTTTCCTGTCATTTCATCGTTTGTTTCTTTATTTTATTTATTTATGTATGTCACTATTTGCATATGTTACATTTTCTCTTCGTTTTCCAGCATATTTTGTTTTGTTTCGTTTCGTTATGGTTTCTTCGCTTTTAATGAATAAAATATGTCATTTTATTTGTTTAATGAGCAAAAACACCAACAGTGCCAAAGGGGCAGTTGGTTATGGTTACGGGGCACTCGGAAATGCCAAAATGTCGCTTTGACACTTCAACACAACACTAAATAATATTACAAGAGAATGATGAAGTTCTCTACTCGTCTTAAGGAGAAGTATGTCCTAGAAGTATGCTATATTTATTTTCTTAACTCTTTAAATTCACTTTCTCAATTTTTATGGAATTAAATTCTTAAATTATTGGTTCTTATACTACCCTTCAGCATAATTAAGGCTTAGTAATGCACTCAAGTAGCCTTTGAAGACCCAATTATATTCTTATTCTCTGCTTTTATTTTTTAAGATCATTTTCATAAGTTTCTGCGATGTATTCTTGTTTCTTTTGTGCACCTACATATATTTCTCAACATATCTTTAACTTTATAATGCACTAAAGTAGAAAATGGTTTCGCAGAAATACTTCAATTATTCTATGTGAAAAGATTTGTTAGGGGTAACCCTAAGCAAAGTCCTTTAAATATAACAAAAATTAAGATAAATAGTAGGAATGAGAGAGGAGACTTTAGGTCCGTGTTCCTTGGAGTGCGGTGATCAAGTTTTTTTAAGTGATTAAATTACCGAAGTAAAAGGGTGAAATAAACGTCCAATTCTTTTTTTATTTTGGTGTAGTGGTAATCAAATGGTCAAGCGAAGTATCCGTCGCATATTCCGAAATGAACTCAAGGTAAAGCCTTATAAGTCCCAAAAGGCACATGATCTTACACCAAAGCAAAACAAAAGTTAAACTCGAAAGAGCAAAGGAGTTGTTCCGTTTACACGAACGTGGTGAATTTCCCAAAATTGTGTTTTCTATGAGAAAAATTTCCCTATTGAGCAGTTCATAAACTCTCAAAATCATCGCGTTTACTTAATTGAACGCACTTACGAAATTTTGAGCCCAGGAATGGCCACCCGAAGTCATTTTCCATGTCAAGTAACGGTATGGGCAGCTGTGACCGCCGATGGACGCAGTCTAATCGTTTTCATCGAGCCTGGTGTCAAAGTCAATGCGACTTATTATCGGGAAAATGTTTTGGAAGTTGCTTTAAAGCCGTGGGTACGCAAACATTTCGATCGTACACCATGGACGCTCCAACAAGACTCGGCACCGCCTCATAAATCTCGTGTGAACCAAAAATTGTAAAAAAACCATGTTCCACACTTCATTTCACCCATACAATGGCTTTCGAATTTGCCAGATGCAAATCCGATGGATTTTGTAGAGCAAGGTGGGGACTAAGAAATATGCCAGTATAGATGCGCTGAAGAAAGTTATTGTACGGGAATGGGCCAAAACCGTTTGAAGGACATAGTCAAGGCAAAAGATGGCCACATCGAGATAAAGTGATATGGTCGTTTGAATAGGTAATAGTTTAATCGCCTATCCTTGTATTAACAGAACTAGATAATGTTAAATTTGAAATCAAAAGAACAGAACCCTGATCCCTTTGACGGTTGGAAAATAATGACAATTCTTAGAAAAGACCTTTCGTTCGACAAAGGGAAACATTAAATTCCAAGCTAGGAATTATAATTCCGTGTGCAAGCAAAGACAATTGATCTCAAGCCAATACTAGCAGCGAAAGCTCAATTTTTATCGGGACATAACATCAGTATGAGCAGGAACAGTGCGAGAAGAGACATAGTAATTATATGCCTGAACACTTTGAGATATTTATTAAAGTAAAAACATATTTAATAACAGAAAAGGCTTGAAAGAGGTCAAAAGTCCAATCTAAACATTGTTCATTCTTCGATTACAACCTATTACGATCCTATTGTCCATCCCACCTGGGTAAACAATATTTCATTCTTATACGGATATACAAACATTTAAAAAATGATTCCATAGGCAAACTTTTGAAAGTTGTGCAACAAAATCTGTATGCACTATAATAAGTTTAAGTTTAACTTATTTATCTAAGTAAATCAGTTTTTCTTGAAAATGAAGAAAAACTTTTCTATATTCGATACAATTGCATTAAAGTTATCTACTATAAGCATTCTGATGGAAAAACTTTTCAATTTCTAAATATCTAAATACATAAATGAATTAAATAAAAAAATTAGTTTATTTTACCAAATTAGTTTCTATAAGAGAAATCATTTTTCATGTAGTAAAATTCATTCAGTAAATATAGTAAAGTAATTCAAATGAGATTATAGCCCTCTTTTACACTTCATTATTATTATAAAAAAAAAAAATTGATTCATGGGTTCAGACAGGGACTTTAAAGATTTTACTAATCTATTGACTATCGCATTACTAGGAAATCCCTTATAGGTGTGCGAGTAAAGTATAGAAGACAGAATGAGATAAATAGTAGGCCAGAGTAAGGTCTAAATTATACCAATTTGTGAATGAAGAAGATTAACTTACATTGGCCATATAGAGATTAATGATGAAATGAATATTAAGCATGTTCAATCACGTTTAAATGCTCATTTTGCTTATCTGCTATCCTCAATCAACTAGTCAATAACATTAAGACAATCAGTAATATTGTAAAGTCAATTGATGTAGCAGATATAAAACAATAAAATGATGTTGTGTTGTACAAAATAAATACAGATTCTTCTTTCTACAACAAAATTTTATTGTTTATGGTCTAAAAATAAAGGAGCATAGTTCATTCTTATATATATGTATAAAAATTTGTTCCACACTAAAATATTGTACATATGCTTTTACACTTATTTTTGCTACGTAACCGTAGAGGAAGTGACGCAGCAAAACTGAGGGTCGTAACTTTTTTGTCTTGCCTCGTTTGACTTCATTGACAACATTGTTAAATTATTAATAATTTCTTTGCTTTTTTATTATGTTTTTTGCTCTTTGAAATTATTATAATGACAAATCAAAAACAAACAAGAGCAATTACTAACTTTGGTCTCTCAAAAGTTTTTTTTTTTTTACACTTTTTGCACACAATTTTAGTTGTAGGAGGCAATAAAAATCAATATAATTTCACAATTTTGTGAAATGTATAAACAATCTCTAGGGAAAATGAACAATAATTTTTAATATAAATTTAAAAATGTCAACAAACGCAGATGTCGTTAAAAATAACAAAAAAAAAAAAAAAACATGTAAACAAGTGGAACAAATAAGGGACAAAACAATAAACCACGGCAGGTAAAAAAAGAAACAAAACTAAAACGGTGTTTACCACACGATAAAATCGGTCATGGCATCCAAAAATAATGAGGCATGACAACAATAACAAAAAAAAAAAAAAAAAAAAACAAAATTTCATCATCTGTATGAGTGTTTGTCTGTAGAACCTTTGTTACTTAATGTAAGGCTGTTGTCAGTGGTGGACTAAACTCGCCGGAAGCCCAAGGCGGCAAGACTAAAAAAGACCCTCGGTATGGAATCAAATTTATCATCGCATAGCGATCCATCTGTTGGATTCGAGGTCAAAGAACCTTGATCTGTGTGATAAATTATTTAGATAATTTATTTTGTGGACCTCAATAGAAGGAACTGAGGAAAGCAAATATTAACATCATTCTTTTAAAATTTCAGTAAAGAAGTTTTTTTCAGGATTTCAAGAACCATCTTTCTATGGATTTAGTCTACAAATTGTTGGTGTTATTGTATTTTTTTTTAGTTTCAAATCTTATAAATGTCATATTAGATCGATATACAATACAATTGTTATAACGATGTGTCATAAACGTTTAATGGATCTGACAGCTAATCATAGATGAAATATAATTGTTAGTTATTTCTAATTGGATGCATCTAAAAATAAATTGAAATACGATAATTAAATTAAAGTATATATTCGTGTGGGTTTCTTTTGTTATTTGCATCTTATTACATCTTACAATAGAAGAATTTATCGCTTTGCTTTGACATTACTATTTCACTTCTCATGCAAATTTAATTAAGAACTGTTGGAATTCATGTATGTACAATACTTATACACATACTCGTATATATTGTACATATGTGTAAATACATAAGCATAAGTATAAGTTTATATGGAAAATAATATTGTATTTGTTGTTTTTGCTTGCTACTTCATTAGCATCTCTTAATTAACTGAACATTTATGCTTAGATAAACTTCTCAACTTCTTTTTCTTACTCTCCATCTAAAACACTCACACATTCACAGACCCACATATGTGCATGTATAATATATGTACATATATCTAGATACTACAAGTGAACACTTTTTCTTCATCTTTTATTCAACTTTCCACAAACACCTTGCGGTGTTTTAAGCTTTTTATTCATGTAAGTTTGCCTTTCACTTCATCCACTTGCTGACACACATGCATGAGTAATCTATCCCTCCTTTTTATTTCATTTTGAATTTCTCTTACTCTCTGCACATCATAGATACTTTGGCTTTTCACATTTATTTCCACATTTGTTGCTTGTGTATCGTTGCGTATACGTAATATGATTACGCCAACTATACGCTAAATGGCGAAAAATTGTCGAGCACCCCGTTATTCATTTAACATTCAACGGAAGTACGAAAGTGTTTGGTGCATGCATGTGCTATGTATCTAGATACAATTCGATATTGTTTTTGCTGTTATTATTCTTATTGTTGTTTTGTCTATTTTTTCGTTTAGCTTAGATTCATTTTCTTTTTTTCGTGTAAATATTTTTTGTTGGCTTCAAACTTATGATACTATTTTTGTTTTTCACAATAACTTTCTTTGTCAAGTGAAATTTGTGATGAAATTCGAATAGAATTTAGAACAGATACAATAAAAAATATTGTAGTATAATATAATGGAAATAAAATATGAAGTGCGGTAAGTTATAATGATAATATTGTAGTTTAATAAAGTTCTGATAAACTTAAAGAAATAAGCATGCAAAACTGGAGATATGAACAAGGATATGAAAGATTTCTCATGATATAGCAATAAGCTATGATTACAGTTTCTGACGAGTCTTTGAATGAAATTTAAGGTGATATAGGCGGTGACTTTGAAAATCAAGTTTAAGTAGATGAAAAGGATAATTTGATGTTTTAGATATCCTTATAATGATAGAGATAATCTATAGTAATAAGTTATATCTCAGAATTGAAATGTGATATTCTATATAAATAGAAGTAATATTGGAAACGAGAGCAAAGTTTTGATTCTAACATAATTTATGATATTTTTAATTGGAAATTGATGTCTTAATTGCAAATATTAGATTGAAATTTGAAGTAGATATTTATGGTGAGATAATATTTATTTTGGAATTTCTAATCTCTTATGTTATGTTCTGTTATGTTAAGTTACCACACATTGTATTTGCATATATATCTACAATAGGAGAAATTGTAATTCAATTGGACATATATTTTATTGATTTGATTCACACATTTAAGACTTAAGTAAACTTTTAATTACTTGTAATATTGTAAATTGATGTCTGTGAAAGGATATGGCAATCAGTGCATCAACTTTGAATAATGCACATTCATCCATTTACAGTTTAACTTTACTCATAAATTGTATTTCATTTTTTTTTTTTTTTTTTTCTTTTTTAATGAAAGCAAACTATAAATAGCAGTTTTGAGTTCGTTCAATCAATACACAAAAAAAAAAAAAGAAAATCCAATTTATTAAAACCGAAAATTTTAATTGATATTTGAGAAATGAATGAATGAATGAATAAATGAATAAATGAATGGGAAAAACTCTTACCGGCTCTGGTGGCACTTCATCTAAAACTTTTGGCTCGCATTTCTCTGTTGATAACGTCGTTGTAATTGGCATTGACGTTGATGAAGATGATGTGGATGATGGTGATGATGATGATGATGATGATGCAGATGACGATGACGATGACGATGTTGTTTCACCACCACTTGCTGCTACGGATGGAATGCTACGTTTATTCTTTGGCAGCTCTTTATAGTCATCACTTAAAGCTGAGACAACGCCTGCGGTAGGTATAATCTCATCAAAGTCCATAAGAGGTGCATTGCGCAAATGATACTCAATGCAAGGTGAATCTTGTTGGTGATGTGCTTTAAGTTGCTGATGCTGATGCTGATGCTGCTGCTGCTGCAGCTGCTGTTGTTCTTCATTTTGCTGGTGTAGTGCTCTTCTATATGAATTCAACAACTGTCTTTGTTGTTCAGTTAACTCATAAGCACTACTGCTGCTAATGGATGAAAAACTTAATAGGATGAGACCTGGCAGTAACAGCAACAGCAACTGCAGATGATGGCAATTTAAGTGAATGATGCCATTTGATTTTAGCAATGTTTTGCGATATTTTAAATGTATCGAATTGCATAGCCGTCGTCGTAGTCGTTGGTTTATTTTTAGGTGGTTTTCATTATTTTTATTGGTATCCGATTTGTTGATTTTGTGTTGATTTTGTTTTGTTTGTATACTTTGATTATTTGTTATTGAAGTTTTTCTCTTACTCCTCGATGTTGTTGCCTTTTCATTTTCATCTTGAGTTTTGTGCTGCTTCGCCGTTATCCTTTCCATATCACCGTTTATAGAAGTCTTCTTTATGTTCTTCTGCCACTCCTCCTCCTCCTCCTCCTCCTTTTGCTAATACCTTAGCCTGGCGAACGCAACGACAACAATTGAAATTATTTACAGTTGACAGCAACGAAAACATCTACAAAAATAACAATCAAGAGAAACTATCAGAGAGATGGAGAAAAAAAAAATTCTATATATAGATAGTAAAGAAAGAATACACATTCATTTATTAAGAAGAAATACTTAATTTGATTTTGTTCGTGACATTCTGACTTTTTACGATTGCGCTTAAATTAATTATAAATTTCTCTGACGCATACATCAGAACAATCATTTACAATAAAATATTTATAAAAAGGACATCATCATAATCATCTTCATCATCATTATTATGATTATTCAATGGAACACAGCTGGCAGCTGGCATTCAGACAAAAGCGAAAATGGTCGAGCATTACCCTTAGCAATGCCAATAAACAAAAGAGAGAAAAAAGAAAAAAAAAACCGTGTATGATAAAAACAAAAATAACAACAAACAACACCAGGACCAACAGAGTCAGAGATCATTGGGGCGTCTCGTATGCACGCTCATTTTTCATTGTGGTTGACAAGCAATGGAGATGTCCTACAGGCTTGCGTTCGCCTGCCATCCTACACCCTTCTACCTTCAATGCTTCAGTGTTCGATGTTATTGTTTGTATCTGTGTGTTAGTCAATGTGTGTATTTGTCTGGGTGGCGCAATTACAGTTAACTGCATTTACCATTAAAATAGTGACTGCTGTCATATGTTCTTGTCGTTTGTATAGCTAAAAATGCAAACAGGACATGTGTATCTCATTCTCATTTCATGTTTCCAATACTGTTTTTACCATAAGATATTCTTTGCAATGTTAATCTGTTACTATAAAATATACATTGGTATAATTGGTATTGCAACTAAGTTCGACTTAACTAAGTTTACAATATATGTCCATCTATTTGTAAATAAGTAGTTTTCCCAGATTTTAACGTAAAGACATACTTTAGATATTAAGCTAAGATCCTTTTGTAATTTGTTCTATAGAGATTATTCACTGATCTGATTATTTGAGAACATAGAACGATTTCTTCTAAAAACAACCCATTTAAATCATCTACTTTAGTGGTAAAACATCCAAGTGGTGACTATAGGGTTACTTGTGATATTGAGGTAGGTGATGATGGAAACAAGTTCATATATCGATTAAAATGAATTCATTAATATGAAAATAATATACAGTTGTATTGCCTTTTAACAGGTCACAGATCTCATTTGATTACAATTTTTAAATATTGTATAACAAATTTCTTTTGAATGAAACCTAAAGTTGAAACGTTTTTACTTGGAAACTTTGCAAATGTGAAATCCAAATAGAAACCACAGTTTGGAAACTAAATATAATTTTATTTTCTGGAAATTTTTTAACTTAAAATTGCATTAAATTATTTCAATATACTTTGAGTCATAATTTTATCAACAATACTGAGACAATGGAACCTCAATTTTGTCAACAAAAAAAATATCTTGTCATACTCAATAACCTCGTTTCAAACTGTCAAAGTGAAATTGTTCCTCATGATATGACAAATTTGTTAAAAATGGTAATGTGCTTGCTCTTGCACCTTTTGCCTTTCTCATACAAATCACTTCATTATTGTCGTGCAAATTGCAATTTAATTGAAAGGACAATATGCTCAACTGTCCCATTTGTCCTTTACATACTCACAGACCAAACGATGGACCGACAAACGGACAGAAAGACAGATAGATGGTGGAAAAAAAGAGGCATACGCCCATAAAAGACATAACACAAACAAAAACAAAACAACAATAGGGAAAACGAAAAAAATATGATAAAAGCAACACAGAGAGAAAACTACTACATACAATACAATAATACACAATGTAAATATGTATGACGTTTCGTTCGTCATCCCACCAACTAACTGCGAACAAGCGCGAGTCCTGTGAGACAAACAAGAGCAACATGCCAGACATGCCACTATGGCCCAGAGCACCACAGCGCCTTACAATATGCAATAGAATTTTAATTTAAACGCTTGAGATTTTTCATCCGGTTGAACATTGATTTTAAACGTGAAATACATAAATTTTTTTCTTATTTTTTTTTAAATTTTTTTTTTTTTTTGATAAATTCATTTAATAAATTAACTGTCAATTTAACAAACAACAATATGCATACAGCAGTAATTTTTTCATTGTTTTGATTCATGTTTTTCGTTGCAGGAAATTGTTTTACAAGCCATTTAACAAATTGCCGCTGCTACCCGCCGAAAAGTATTTAACAAAAAACGACAATTGAAACTTTTTCGTTTCCATGTAGCAAAACACAGCGCGCGACTAATTGAAATTAATTTTTTATATCATCATATCGGTAGAAATTGTAGCAAAGTCAAATTGGTTGAGAATGAAAGAGGTAGAGGGGGGGGATAGAGAGCAGAATAAGGCAGTAAACAAAATAAGCTTTTCAACACCAAATAAACAATTGTAGTAAAAAAAAAATGTTAAAATACTATAGAACTGAGAACTGGACAGGGGCCTGGAGAGAATGATTACAAACGAAACGAAAGTGAAAACAAGAAAACCAGATTCTAGCAAATAACTATTTCGTGATTTGGCAAAATGCCAACGTGAGTATTGTGGAATTATCGTGGCATATATCGTTCCTTGTAAATTTGTAGAGATTCAAAAACAGTACTATGTACTTACTTAGTAAGGGTAAAGGGAATTATCTAGGTGAAGAGAAAGAGAAATAGAAAAAGAAATAGATAGGTAAGTAAGAGAAGAGATAGATGATGATGATGATGATGATGAAGATGAGCAAAACGAAGGACTGAAGGTAAAAAGTGCCTCCTATTGTGTGGAAAATAAAAAAGGTTACATTTGACTTAAAGCGGTGCGCTGGGATGCATTTGTTACCCCCATCCTACATTTACTATACAAGTATATCATCTCTAATACCTTGCCTTGGGTTACCTTGACACATCTCAGTTGCTCAACCAAGTTATCACTTATCTTCCCTCACTCACTCACTCACTCACTCACTAACTGAGTTATAGTATACCCAATGTGTCTTGGTCTCTAGATTCAGTTTCGTTTGGTTGAAAATTCATTTTTGGCGTTCTTTTTGCTTCCGTACCAAAACAAGAAGATACTCATTCGCATTCATTTACATTTAACATTCCCCATTCACACTCATTCGCATACCATTATATATACAACAAGGAGTAGTTTAAAATTCAGAATTGTTAGTAGCACTGAATATTGATGGACAGGCAGGTAGACATAGAGACGACGAACGACTTTAAGCGGTGTTTTCAATTAGCAACCGACGACGAACACCACAAGCAGCGCACAGCGGAAACTGAAGCTGAAGAGAGACTAAAGGGGTTTAGGGACTGGGGAGACAAGGCAAATAGGAAGGTGAAAGAAGAAGATAAAAAAGTATTCTAAGAAGGAAACTACATAAAACGCTAAAGAGCACTTGAATGTACAAAAAATGAATAAGATGGAAGAGGTTCTTTTTTAAGGGTTGATACTTAAAGATTCAAGGGTATACGAAGAGTTCCAAAATGAATGTGAAGATAAGTAGGAAAGGATTGGACAAAAATATGTCATTTAATTCAAGTGGATAATGTTGGTTGTTTTTGTTTTTTTTTTTTGCTTTTCACATAAATCAAATTAGAACATTTCAAGATCTCGAGGAAAAAACGGAATTCAAAAGAATCCTTTTTAATTGAGTAGTTCAAGATAAACAAAGCAATTAAATGGTTTATGATTAAAAGGCGCTTTGATCTAATGTTTTTAAAGACATAAAATGATAGAGTTCAGATTAATATATAAGTAATTTTAACATGTATTACAACATAAGTTGCGATTAAGTGAAGATTACATTGCAGTAGTATTATGTATTATGATATAATGAGTTGGAATGGATTCACTGAATGGGGTTGCATCATCCAATTCATCCAACTAAATTGCCGACTCAGCTCCACTTTAGAATAGAATATGCTTTAAGTCAATTATGATAACTGACTGAAAGTTTAAACATTTGCAATCAATCTTTGAAATATCCTGCAATTGACAAGGAAATGTTCTATTCTGGGTGGAATTACAAAGCTTCTATGACAGACATGGAATAATATACTTAAATGCATTCAAATTCTAATTTTTTGGATTAATATGGTAAACAAAATAGATCTTTAGAAGTCGTGATTCAATCAATTGTATGTCAGTATTAACAATAATTTAGTTCAAAATTGGTAAAAATTTAATATAAAAATGTAACAAATGTATTTACGGCCATCACATGTGTGAAATTAATTCTCTTATAAATACAAATAAAATTTATGAAGATTATAAACAGCTTTAAGTACTTGATCCACAGGAAGCCAAACATTTATTTAAATTATGGATTAATTTTACAGAAAAATCTTTTGCTTGGTTGGTTTCAAAATACTCGTACATATTTTTAGAAATTAAGTTGAATTTGTTTTACAGCGAAATTTGTAGAAATACAATTTCATTAACGTGTTTGTCAATTATAATTTATTTAACATTAAACCAAAGTAGTTCAATTAATTATTTAATTCTACTTATATGCACACCGCTGCATCTGTACAGAAATTTGCAGTCCATTTGCCCAAAAGTATGCCACAAACACATCAAAAACAGCGGTGTGCAATGATGCAAATGATAAACCATATGCAAAATGGCATATGTATATGTATTTTAAACTTCATTGGATTTGTAAATTGCATTAACAAAGCCAAACGTTTCCTGAATGAAAAATTTACACTCATTCAAATGATTTTCACATTTTTCAATTCATATTTTTGCTCTTTTCGGTTCAATATTTTGTTTGCCCCAAATAAACAATTTGCATTTCATAACAGTTTTCAGTTGTATAATTTTGAAATGTTATTTTTACGGTTCCGGACCCAAAGGACACCGTTGTCCGTTCGTCCGTCCTTGGGTCATATCACATGAACCGTAATAGTTAGAGAGTTGAAACTTTCAGAAAATGTTTAGTTCTATGCAAATACTAAAACTATATATTTTCAAAAACTTAAAGGGGTCCCCATACAATTAACATTTTGGTTTCTATGGCAGCTATACGATCCAGTAATCCCACCATCTTGAAATATGGATGATTGGTGGCTATATATTCGAAAGTCATACGATCGAAATTTCAGTTTGATCGGACCTCTAGGGAGGGTACCTCCCATACAAACCATCATTAAAATTCATATTCTTATTTGAAAACATTTTGTGTTTTTTGTTCTATCAAACTGAAATTTAGATACTATAAGTTTTTGATATAGGCGCTATACATCTGTTGGAATCAACCAAATCGGTCAACTAGGAAGGGTACCTCCCATACAAACCCTCCCTTAAAATTCAGATTCTAATTCACAAAAAAACTTTTTTGTTTTTTGGACCATTGAACTGAAATTTAGACACTATAAGTTTCTGATATAAGCGCGGTACATATATCGGAATCAGTCAAATCGGACCACTAGGTGGAGTATCTCCCATACAAACCCCAAGCTGGTACGGAACCCTCCGTGTACAAGTCTGACTCGTACATTTCCCATTTTTTTTTTTTTTTTTTTTTTGTTTTTGTGTCTCTAAGCCTTATATTGTTTAAATCATATTTTATTAAAGTCAGTTTGAAGTGAAGTTTTGGTGGGAGAACCAAAGTTGGATTATTTTCTTTTTTTAAATAAAAATATTCACTTTTTCTAAAGAAAAGTGAAAAAAATAGCGAACAAAAGGAAAAAATACGAAAATAAAGCCAAAAATAAAATGAAAACTAAAAAGAAAAAAGAAAATTCATGTTAAAAATGCGCACACAGCTTACAAAATGTTTTATATCTAGTATGTTGTCCCTGTGTCTGGGAAAGCGGATGAAAACCGACGAAAAGGACTCTGCAAACGCCCACAACAAGCCCAGAAAACTTGGCATAGTTGAAGGAAAAACGACAACAGCAGTGGCAGCGGCAGCGGCAGCATCAACCAAACCAACCAAGCGTCATAAAGACGAACATCAGCAGCAAAGAGTAGAGAATAAATATTGGATGGAGCGGGATGAAGGAAGAAAGTAAAATCAGTGCGACATTTTACGCTCTTCCAAGCGAAATAAACATGAAAATGTTTTGTACTACTATTTTATATATTGTACATATTGCCTTGTATTCTTGTGTATACGTATATATGATACACATGCATGTGTTTGTATAAATTTGTGCAGATATGTACATTGAAGTGTGTACATGCATGTACATACAATAAAATGGCGCTTCGAGCATAACACAAAAAAAAAAAAAAACACAAATTCTTGAAATCAGAATTGGTTCCATTCAAAACTGAACCAAGCCGAGAGCTTTAAATGCTGAAATGCAAAAGAAATAATTTTCTATTCTCCAAGGCTTTAATAAAATTTCACAAAAAGAAATGCATCCAAAAGTATGCTACACAATTTAGTATATGCACTTGTAAACAAAACGAAGTATGCTACTTACTAAGTAGTTTCATTTCATTCAAATACACTACTACACACACACACACTATACATACTACTTACAGTCCAGGGGGACTGTAGGACTTGGGACGGTGGGGTTTAGTGGGTGCAAGTCCCACACTTCGAATAGTAGATTCGTTCGGCTTTTAATGCTTCCCCATCGGTAAAAAAAAAAAAAAAAAAAAAAAAAAACATACTACTTACAATATATTTTGTACTTGAAAGAAAGATTCTACTTTGTTGCTTTAAGAATTACGCATATTTTCAGATTTAACTCTCTGAAATTTCTTGAAAATCATTTTAAATAAAATACAAACAAAAATATATTTAAAGGTCACAGCTTGAAAAACTGAAAAACTCAAAGTTGCACAGTTTATTTTTCTTAGAATTTGATTTGAGTGAAATTCGTTCTACGTAAAATGTGTGAAAGGTTTCGGTTGCCTTGCAATAAATAAGTAGCATTCATCTTGTGATATGGAATGCAGGTCAATATCCATGGAGGACAAGTTTACCAGAAGCCTTATGGCTTATTATGATGACTGTAAGTAATTGAGGTTGGAATAAAAATAGATCTCAAAAAGTTATGCTAAGTCACCCAGTGGTAAATTTGCTAAACTGTCAATATTTTCGAGAAAAGCTTCACGAGAAAAAGGGTCTGTCTATTCAAAATTATCAAGTATTAGTAAGATTTATTCTGATTTTTTCCATCTCCATTATCCCATACATTTCAGCTCTATTTATATTGTACTTATGTATAATGTAAATAATCCAGATACATTTGGTATCTGATTTTACTATAAATTAACTATAATTGTTTCTTTCTAATTAAAAATGTGTGTTTTTTGTTCGTCAGAGCAACAGACTCCATATGCTTATTATTATCTCAATATGAAATAATTAAATTTAAATAAAAAATCAAGCTCAATGATCTGTAAGTTTCTTTTTTAAATGACCTTTAACTTCAATAATACCTTACTTATTTATTATCCTTCATCTAATTACATTTCAACCTTCGTCTCATAATAATTTTAATCATAATTCTTGTAAACAACTCATAAGTGTCACTTAAAACTTAAATGATGAAAAATTATGTTTACATAACCTCGAAAAGTTCAGTTTTATCGACAAAAGAAATATTTTTCTATTTTTAAAAAAATAATGACTATGAAAATTACTTAACAACAACAAAGTTATCATCATCATCATCATCATCATCATCATCGTCAAGAGTACTACATATTTTATTAAGTACAATATAATAAAGGCTTATTTGTGTCTTGTGTGGAAGACCTTTCTATTCATGTAATAGATAAACTTTTCTGCATATCAAAGTGAATTCAGTGCTATTATGATGTTGCTATTAAGATTAAGGAAAAGTTAATTAAGATTAAAGTGCAATAAAAATTAGTATGGCAAAAGTGAAAATGCTATACCAACATACGAGTATATACTGTAGTTGCAAACGTAATTGACTTTTGGGCAATCGCCTGGCCATGATAGATCAAAGTTTTTCTCTAATACGAAAAAGACATTCCTAAGAAAGTAATTAGTAAATAGGAGATGAAACCCAACGTAGGCAGAGTGTGTAGAGAGAAAGGATGTCCTTGCTTTGCTTTGCGTTGCGTTCCGTCGTTAGTCGCAATGTAGCATAAAAAGTGTAGCATAATTTTAGGTTGAAATGGCAAAAGTTAAAAGTTTTAGCGCAATTTTAGTTCTTGGAGTGAAGGAAATACTATTGTAGAAATAATAAAAAAAAACAAAAAGTGCGAAGCAAAGCAAAGGAACTGAAAGCAAAGCAAAATGGAAGGCAAAAGACATTGTGACACTTTTGTGGCAATGTGGATGATGAGTACACAAAGAGGAAGAGACAATAAAGACGACGCAGACATTAACGATGGAGGCGCGTAACAGTTTTCATTTTCATTATTTTTCTTATTTGTTGTTTTCATTTTTTTTTTGTTTTGTTTTTGCCTATTTTTCCTTTATTAAAACCCCAAAGGAATGACGACGGTTCTGAGGCCTTTTAGCGCAAATGTCAGCACAACAACAAAACTAACAAAAAGAAAACAAAAAGAAAAGCACAAAACGACATCAAAAAAAAAAAAAAAAAGCGTGAATAAGAAAAAAGAAAACGAGAAGAAAAAAAAAATACAACAAACAAAAAAGTACTCAAAGAACCGCAGCTGCTTGAGCTTGTTTATGCTACAAAAGAAACTACAATTGAGACTACAATTGTCCTACCAAGTCTATAGGACAAGAAGGGAGCACTACAACATCACTATAATATGTTTTGTATAGAAGGCAAGGAAGGCTATCTATCAGATGCCTACTACCATGTTTTTGTTTTCTTCTTGCTACTTGCTATTGTTACAGGCCTTTGTTAATAGTTGTTCAACAAACAAATTGTTTTTGTTGTAATTGTTATACCACTTATACCCACTGGCGGACTAAACCCTTCGGTGGCGCCCTGGGCAGCAAAACTAAACGAGGCTCCCAGTAAACTAAGTATTTGGATGGATTATGTTCATTTGTGTGCTTCGATTCCTCTGTGTAAGTAAGGTATTCGTATGAATGTCTTGGTCTTCTTTGGGATTTATATTTCTGTGAAAAAAACTTCTTGACATTAAGAATCCAAGGTCTGTGATAGTCAGTGTTATTTTATAAAAAGAATAGTGCAATGTTCTTATTATTTTCATCTAATTTTTATTTGGAACATGAACCTAAAAGACTTTTAGATATTTGAAGGCCCTCCGGCTCTTTGGCCCTTAGTTCGCTTAAGATGCTTTTTATTGTAGTCTTTGTCTTTGTTGGTAGTGCTAAATCTGCAAGTGAAGTCGTAGCTTCTTCTTAGCCTTTTTCACTTACTAGTGTTGCTTTTGTTTAATTGTTTCAGTTTTGTCGAATTCTCCTTCACTTAAATTCAATTCCTTGTTCGTTCTTTTGTCATTATGTATATATACCATATAAAGTACATACGAGTATAGAATACAATAATACTTGTATATATGACGCAACAAGCTTATGAATAATGAATGCACATTTGTATGTGTTTGTGTACACATCATTAGCAAAATGGAAATTAGCAGCAGAAGGAGCAAGAGATCGGTTGAGACTAGGGAAATATGTTTTGTGCTTTTGGATTATAGGTATATTTAAGACCCGACTTTAAACCATAGAAAAGGAAATGAACAATAAAAATTGCATTAAATCCACAAACAAAGAAAACCCAGAAATAACAGTATTCATTGATACAAAAAGAAAGTCACACAAATCCAGACACTTTGTACGTAACAAACATTTACATTTACTTCAAATAGAAATGATATTGTGATGGGACATTGGCGACAAAGACTTCCGGCTGTAAGCAGGAAGCAATTGTGTTGAGTTTAAGACGCGATAATATAGAATATAATTCTTTCCGTTGTGTCATCAAATGAATTGAGTTTTATTGAAACCGGAACCCAAGAGTAGATACATAATACTTATCTCAAGGATTTTTAGTATATAAAATCCACTTGAGTATGCAATTTTGAAATTATTGTACGATATTGAGTACATCAAGGTGCATCCAAGTCCAAGAGTATAACAAATTTCAAACAGTACTTCATCAGACCCATTTTTTGTCTTATGTTCGTGATCTTAAGTTTTATGTAAGATGTAAAAATGAAATGTCTAAAATTGAATGTGTGAATATGTAGCGTAATTTCCTCTATTTTACCAAATCAACTCAACCGATTGGGATCATGGTTTAAAACTTGGAATATTGCGGTAAATTGAAGCCTATCACTTTTAGTTTGAGACGAGGTGACGATACAGATATTGTTTGATGAAGATTCACATGGAAAGAGCAAATCATCTACAAAAGGAAACAAATAAGTAGGAAGGCATTTCGATTAAATTGTTTAATAAGCATTCATTTTAAACTTCGCCTTGAGTAAAAATTAGTTATTTACAAAGCATTCTTAAAACTAGTGTGGACTTATGGAATCCAACTTTGGGGCACTGCTGCCGAATCCAATGAATCAAATGTTGATTTCCTTCAAAGGTTTCAGTCCATATTCTTAAGGAGGTTACAGTATTACATCGAGATCTCCGCATTCCAACAGTCCTTTAAGAAGAAATTGGCCAGCCTGAACTACTTGGAACTGCTGGAAAACCATAACAATGTATGCTTCACGAAGCTATAAATATCTTAGATAACAGCTGCTACACGAGACGCCCATCTTATGGACAGTTTTTTAAATAAAATTTAAATAAGAAAATAATAATAAATAATAAAAATCGGCCTAGTGCGAGTCACACTCGTACACGAAGGGTCCCCATAGTGGTCCGATTTTACTGATTCCAACAAATAAACCGCGCCTATATCAGGAACTTATTGTGTCTAAATTTTAGTTCAATGATCCAAAAAAACAAAAAAGTTTTTCGAATAAGAAGCTGAATTTTAAGGAAGGGTTTGTATGGGAGGAACCCCTCCCAGTTGCCCGATTTAGCTGATTCCAACAGATGTATAGTGTCTATATCAAAAACTTATAGTGTCTAAATTTCTGTTCGATAGAACAAAAAACACAAAAAGTTTTTCGAATAAGAACCTGAATTTCGATGAGGGTTTGTATGGGAGGTACCCTCCCTAGAGGTCCGATCAAACTGAAATTTCGACCGTATAAATTTCGAATATATAGCCACCAATCATCTATATTTCAAGATTGTGGGATTACTGGATCGTATAGCTGCCATAGAAACCAAAGTGTTTCTTGTATGGGGACCCCTTTAAGTTTTTGAAAATATATTAGTTTTAGTATTTGTTGCTGATGCCCAGATAGAAGTACACTCTCTAGCTATTGCGGTTCATAAGATATGACCCAAGGACGGACGGACGGACAATGAAGTCTCTGTAATGGGGTTCGCTTTGGTACCTTTTGGATTCGGAACCCTAAATAAGCAAGTAAATCTAACAAATTTTGATACATTGAACTGAAATTTTATATTTTTACAATTGCAATTCATATACTTTTTTTGTTTTTTATACTTATACTTGAAGTGTACATTAAATATTTATTACTTTTCGACTTCCAAAATAGTAAGATGTCTATGATAACAAACTGCACTCTTGTGATGGACTTATCGTCTTTTCTTTGTAAAACTTATGACTACTACGCTATCCTTGCCCAACTAAAGTAATGCAAAAGTTATGTTTCCGTAATGTTTGTTGATACTTTGGATGCTTGACAACTTGGCGGAAATAAAATCGAAGTTGCACCACAAGGACAAAATAAAGAAAACTGACTAAAAGGAAGACTGTGCATATCAAATGAAGGCATCACGAAGCATGATATCTTAAGTAGGCGCAACCACTGATGTACGAATATATTATGTAAACAAGCAAACAAAATAACTTCGAATTTTCGAAGAAATATTTTTATGAAAATCTTAAAATAATAAGATTTTTTTTGGTTCTAGTTAATGTTTTCATTTCATAAAAGTATTATTTGTAGTAAAAGAAACCAATATGTAAATATTCTACGTACAATTTTTATCTTACGACAGCAACCACGATAGTTCAATTACATTTTCTTTTGATGTTCGTAGAGAAAACATCGGAAGCCTTTTCGGACATCAAGCAATCAATTCACCTATCATCTACTCGTACTTCTATGGAAATGAGTCTCTTTGTTATTAAGGTATACACTAATTTAGCAATTTAACAAATGATATTTAAAAATTGAATACAATTTTATTCCTGTGATTTTCATTCAAAGACAAAGATAGAGTTCTTAGTAAGAGCTGATTGTAGCTCATCAATCCCGTGCTTGACAAAGTGAGATAATGCCTTCTTTTGTCATATATATATGAAGAGTATGTAGATCACATAAAACTCTCTGAACATCCCTCATTGTACATAAATTCGTACAAATCCAATGTATTTTTTTATTTGACTTATATATACCAAATATGGTAAGGGTAGTAGGGTTAAAAAAAAAATTTTAAAATAAACCAAGAAAAAACTGAAAAAAAAAAATGGTTCATTTCAAGGCGAACACGTGGCGTATGATTAATGTTGGAAAAATGAAAGCAAGGCTATGCCTAGATTAGAGACAAACCAATAGTTTTGTATGAGTCTAAGTAATTGTTTGGCATTTCATTAAGCCGTAGAAAGAAGAAGAAAAAATCATAGTGAATAGGATCAAAACCAAAACTCAAAGCAGAGGGAACATAACAAACGAATAAGCGAACAAACGAATGAACAAGGGAAGGACTGAAACAGGCAGACAAGTAGTCGGGGAAGCAATCTGAGCTATGAAAACGCATTCGAGTGGAAGTTTAAGCGCTTCCTGCTCATTTAAGGCATACACAACAACGACAACAACAACAACAACAACAGCGACAACGACGACGAGGACAACAACAACGATGGGATTGCAAATAAAAGTACACTCAATGCTTAGTTTGGCTAAGAAGGAAGAAGGGAAGTAGAGCGGTTTTTAAAAAAGCCGCAAACCAAAACTTAAACCCCAAAAGAAGGCTGAAGAGGTAGTAAAAAGCGAAGAGGCGAAGACTTGAAATGAATGAAAGGAGAACGGCGCTCGCTTTGATTTTAATGCTAACAACAAATGAGCGAAAATGAATGAATGAATGACTGACTAAATGAATGATTATTGAATAAATGATTGCCGTTGTTGTTGTTGTTGTTGTTGTTGTTGTTATTTGTATTGAATTTTTTCTTCCGTTTTACTATATTTAAGGATTCTTAATTATGGGGCCCATTAAAATCAATAAAGCGGAAAACCAGCCTTGAACAAAGTTGAACGCTAAATTCTTCGATTGAATCCTCATATTTTTGCTTCAACAACTTTAATAAAACAAAATTGACGATGGACTAAAATCGAGCAAGAGAGAAAAATATGGAGGGATACAAACTTATTAATATGCTGCACGCATTGCACGACTCAGAGGACACAAGTCTCACCCAGTGAAGGTGGCACAAGTGCAGAGATATCCTCTATGGAGGCATAGCATAATGAATCACTGAAATTGCGTTGCCTATGGTGAATGCCATTTCGACGCCTACGCGCAATAAGGGAGCAAACACCACAAAGGCAGGTAGAACTAAAGAGGATGAATGGCGCATAAATAAAAGAAGTTGAGTACTGCGCTATCATTAATGCTCAGGCAATGGTGGCGGCGTCGACGACGACGACGATGACTTGAAATGCTCTTCAGAAGCTCATAAAAAGAAATCCAATAAAAATTCAATAAATTCCTATCGAAGAAAACGCGCATATGGCAGAACATTTACCAGGAGCGGTTACCTGAATTCTATTCGTTTTTAAGGCCAACTTAAGAATTATGATAACAAAATACTTTTTTTCCCGGCTATACAAATGACATGAAAGTGCCTCTCAAGATAGTAGGCAACAGATATAAAGTAATCAACGGAATGCCTGACGTAGTAAAATAGAAATAACATACAAAAAACACGAAAGAGAACAACATACTCGTATATCAGAGGAGGAAGACAGGCGACTTTAACTCATATCTTGCGACCACAGACGCGATTTGCCACATTTACTTGTCTGCTTTCCGCATCCATTCACTTTGTTTGCCCTTACCATCGTCATCATCATCATTATCATCATCATCATCATCATCATCATCACACAGAAGCACATAATAATTCTTGCTGCATGTGCTGCGCCTATAAATAGGCAATGATTTCTCCTTATTCCTTTTTATTCGTCTTGACACTACTCATTTCTACTTCAGTCGACAAGTTATAGCAACATACTAGGAAATGATATAGACACCGCATTAAAAAATGAAAACCATTTATTAATTGATGTCACAACAAAAAAAAAAAAAAAACTTAATCGAATGAACACACACACACACAATATAGTCCATTGGGGACGACGGACCGAACGACCCTTTATTCATCTTATTTAAAATTATATTTCTTGCAAAACTGTTGTCCTTTGACCGAACGCCCACCAGAGGGCAAAAAAGCCTATGCTTATGACCTATTGTATGTTGATGATAACATACTGCTATACTACTACTATATACATACATATTATAGTAAGCAGTATTATACTTGCTTACCTACTACAACTACAACAAAGGACACAAAAACATGTTAATAGGCAAAGAAAGATAGCACCTAAAGCAAAAGGATAAGACAACGAACAACGTACTAACCTAAAGTTGAATCCAAGCGGCAAACATACAATACAAAGGGGATGGTTGGAGGGATGGAAACAGAGAAAAAGCATAGGAAGAGAAATACATAAATGAGCGTTTGATATTCCTCTTTTTCTTAAGGTTGATGCGTGCGTGCCATGATGCTGGGCCAAAGATAGGCGTTAGTATTATTTTATTGGATATAGTATAGTATTTTTCATAAGGGCGGTTCTTCTCCCTCTGTTCTAGTTTACTTTATCTTCATCTTTTTCCCTTCTTTTATGATCATATCATTTCATACAATAAATAGTATGTGAGTATACGATATACAATAGTAGTAAATATGCAAGCGAAAGTTAGTTTGTATAAGCCCTGACATCCTTAGGAGTAGTAAAATACTTTAAACAAAAATGTGTCGAAAATGGTTTTGCACTTAAGCGGATTTTTTTGGGCACTTTTAAGCTTTAAATACACACAAGCACACACGCAAATGTATATATATATATATGTATATGTATATGTATGACTAAAAAATGTTGAGCGCGTTTTTAAAAAATACAATAACTTCCTAACACATACAAAAAAAGAAACGATAACAATACCAAAATACATGAGACAACATAAAAGGCTGCTGGTTCTTAGAAAGAAAGCGATGCAAACAAAACAATCGTCAGGTTGGAAAAAGCAAAAGCAACAAAACATAATTTTTGTAATAGAAAATTAAAAATTTATATTATAAAATGACAAATTAGCCCAAAGAAAATTAATAACAATAATATAAGAGAATAAGGAATAAAAGTTCAAAGAAGTGTAAATTTGCACAGTTCTTAAGTCAGTCACTATGGCGACCTCGAAGGCAAATCGTCGTCATTGAAACTTTGTTCCGTAATTACAATATTCCGTAGTAAACATTTTTTGTACGAATAAAAGCGGGAACATAAAGTATGCAAAAGGTAATAGAATTATACTACGTTTTCTACTGCGCTTTTTATACCAAAATTCTTATGCACACACACACACTCATTCACTTACAGAAAGAAGCAAGCAAGCATAAACTTTCACACACTCACTCACTAGCTCACATACATAGATACAATATTTAGTAGAGACGCGTTTGCGTTCAACACCCAAAAGGACGACAACGACGACAACGAGGACAACCGAAAAGATGAAAAAGAAGCAGAAAACAAGTTTAGACAAAAAGCATAAAAAACGCTGATTGCGCAAAGCAACACTTTTTCTATGCTTCCCGAACTCAAACACACACACACACAGCTACAAAAAAAAAATATATATATATATATTTTATACACACACACACACTTTTTTAATAATATATTATTTTATTGTTACTATTTTTTTTTTGTTTTTTTTTTCTTTTATTATTTATTATTTAAACTTACAAAATTTTAGTTCACCATAAAAAAACGTTTGAAATTTAGATCGAGTTGAAATTATTTTCTTCCTTTGTGCTTTTTATATTTTTCTCTTATCGTCACACGTTTGACTATAACTTGTTTTTTGACTACGCTTTTTCCATTCGTTCGCTTTGTAGTACCGCACACGCTTAGATCCTGTACTCAACTCAACTAAAAGGAGCATTGTAGCATAGCAAGTGAGCAGAATGCGTCCCTTTGTGAGCTTTTCTACATTTTTCTTTCAATCGTTTTGTTAGGTAAAAAGAACGAACGAGTCACGAACGATTACAGCGAAGGACCGACCTACCACCGTTGAAAGAAGTGCGCAATCTCGTTATTGCGATGAAAGCTTTAAAAGTAACTTTTACTTGTTGAAGTGCCAGGAGGGCGTTAAAAAACGTAGTAGTAGACAATTGCAAAAAAAAAAAACAAAAAAAAAAGGTAATAAATGTTTAGTAAGTAGTAGTAGCAGACACGTGGATAGATCAAATATTTAAAATTTTATGGTGCAACTAAATTAAGTAGAATATTTTATGAATGTGGATTTTATATTTTGATTTGTTTAACAATAATTGTATTAATGTTTGAAAAAATTTCTAGAAATATTATAAATTTATAAAGTATAAAATAAAAAAAAGAATTCTTAAATGTGATATCGGGGCATTTTATTCTCAAGACGATATTTATTAAAGCGTAGCTCTTTTATGTGCTTTACGGCATGAGTGAAATTTCAAAAAATGATGCTAAAAATAGAATCGTCAGATTTGTTTTTCTATTGGTTAGAGTGTAGGGCTGGCATACCGATGGCAAGGGGTTTGAATCCTGCATTGGGAATACTTTTTTTTATTTTTATATTTAAAATTATTGTTTTTTTATTATATTAGAATTTATATATATATATATAATGTCTGCGTGGCGTAGTGGTTGCAGAGTAGGACTGGTAACCCGAGGGCGTTGGTTTCGAGTCCTGCACTGGGAATATTTTTTTATTTAATTTTTTTTATTTTTATATCATTTTTAAATATTTGCTTTTAAGTTGTTTTATGTAAATTTAAATTACTAGCTTTGCACAGGCACGATTTGGTGTGTCCTTTCAAACAACACACACAAATAAGTAAAAATGAAATGATTAAGTTTTGTAAACGTAATGATGATAATGATCAAAAAAAACATAATTATGATAATGATCAGCAAATGAACATGTTGAGGGTCATGATCAACCCTCTAAAAGTAAAGCAATAATTAAAATTAACAGCATGTAAGTGTACGAAATTCGTAAAATCACACATACACCTTAACTTTTGTCTACTTGGACTATTTCATTCTGCCCTCTAAATATTTATAATTATTATTGTATATTGGAGCTATTTTGGCAAAGACAATTAAAATGTCTGTGTGGTGTAGTGGTTAGTGAGTAGGACTGGCAAACCGAGGGCGTGCGGTTCAAGTCCTGCACTGGGAATATTTTTTTTGTTTTTACTTAATTCTGTCCTAATAGAACTCTCATACTCTCATTAATGCAGTCATGAGCGAAAACATTATTCATTCTCTTTTGTGTTTTTGTGATTAAAGGGAAACAAAATAAATAAATAAATAAAATTAAGAATAAATAATTAATAATAATAATGAATCAAAAAAGGAAATTAAAACATAAATTTTTCAATAAATAAATTTGTTCTGAATGGAGCTGCGTTCTACACGGGTGTCCCGCCACACACCTCTTTCTTTTTTTTTCATTTATGTATTTATTTTTATTTATTTAACTAATTATGACAAAATACTGTCAATTTAAAAGTAAATGATTATTAAAAAAAAAAATTTAAAAAAATAACAACATAACATAATAATAACAATAATTATAAGTGATTAAAGTTAGGATTAAAACTAATTTATTTAATTAATGAATTTTATTTCAAGCTATGCCCCCCTACTCACAGCCATTTGTGGTCAGAGACAGAAGGGATGTGTGAGCCAATGAGCGAAGTCCATTTCATCTAGTAGCAGTTCGTTTCAATTCCCGAAGGCAAGGCAAGGACGATGATGTTAAGCGCAGAGAGCGAGATCTCAGGCGAGGACGTGATAGAACTTACTATTATAAAGAGTGGATAAAACTCGGAAAGGATCATGTAGAGCATAGTGCATGTACGTATAAGTAAGGAAACGAAATTTCTGGATGTACGACTAAGGATACAGAATCTAAGTTGGCTTACAAGCACTGACGAATCAACATTACCAGTAATAATTTTGTGAAGAAAGCTTACACCAAGACTTATTCGGCGATTTTGCAATGATGGGAGATCTATAAGAAGAAGCCCGCTAAAGTATGAAGACAAATTTAAACAAAGAGAAGGAATTGCTTCTGTATCGACTCAATGCGGTCTTGTTGTCTTTTATATTGGGGGCTCCAGACACACGAACAGTATTGAAGTACTGGGGGGACTAGAGTGATGAATGATATCTTATACCAATACTCCATAATATAAAGAGTTTACAAAGAAATGAAAACAAGTCATCTTACCAGCAGGAAAACACAAAGTTCTTTAAAATATCCATCATAAAATACAAATCCCAATAAAATATAAAGAGTTTTCTTAATCTCAAGGTAGATTTTTGTAAAAAGAAAAAACAAAAATTGGGGTTCATAGGTCAATATGGGTTAAGCCAGAAAGTTTTAAGAACTGCCTAAAATGCTTTGGGTTGAAAAAGAAAAAGAGTAGATCTTACTTACTAGACTTACTGCTTTATATGCTTCACATTCGTAAATGATGTGTCTTTTGCTTAACAAACGAATTCATTTATGATGAATGTGAGATGATTAACTTCCGATTCATTTTGTAACTCTAAATAATTACAATACAATTTTATATAATTTATTAAATCATTAATTTTATAGATTTCTTAATTTCAGATATAGTCAACTTGATTTTGCACTTATAACTTATTGTAATTATAATACATATTTCATATAATTTATCAAAATTTTAAAAGTTTTACAGCTTGGCATGCATTCCATGCATTTATGTATGTATGTATAAAATTTTACATTTGGGTGTTTTTTTTTTTTTTGTTTTTATCTAACTAAAGCACAGAATTTCACAAATTTACATATTAAATATACATTATATATATATAAATTTGAAGAGAAACTAATGGAATCGATTCATTGTAGAGTATAGTATAGCAATCTTAGATCATCAATTCTGTCTCAGAATGTCGGATGATTTCGTATAAAGTAAACATCGTAATCTTTTTCAATCCATTTTATAAGTTTATCTACATATTTGATAACCGTTGCTTTGTCTACTATGGGTTCAAAAATTGCATATAGTTCATAGGCTGCTGTTACCCAAGCGAGTACAACTTCACTTTCTTTTACTTCATAGATGAGCTTAAGTGGTCGCGAACTATTATGAATTCGATGCAACAAATCACAGTATATAGCCTCGAGCCGTACAAATTCCTGTAACGATTTATAGGGATGTTTTAGAATGGAACAAAGCAGCTGCGCAGTCGATTTGGGTTTGTATAAGAAATGACGTAATTCGGGAATACCCATTACTTGTTGATTAAATTTAGCATTTTGTGGTTTTTGCATCTCTTCGTTGATCGCCTCAAGGCAATGTGTACGTCGTAGCTTATCAGTAATTTTTTGTTTAGCTTCTGAAAGCGTAAAGAAGGCATCGCGATCAACCGATAGCATTAAAAGACAAGCCTGACAATCTTCCGCCAAATAGGAGACATGTGCATGCAAATAGCCATTCATATCGAATTTCGGCAAGCAAATTGGTGTCCAGTTTTCTGATGTTTTAAAAGACTCCGAACATTCGATAAGATTGAAGATGAGCCTTAGGTCAGATGGTTGAATTGAGTATTTTTTCATGCGCACCAAAGTAATAAGTTTATTGTTTGCAATGAGCACAGCAAAAACAAGATTTTTTATTTTTGAGCAGTTCGATTGGATTGCATTTACGATATTCGCCCGCACGGTAGTTGCCAAAGGAAATACACGTATGGAATTGGTCAGAAATGTAAAAATATTATTGGAAACTGAAATAAATAGAATAATGAAAATTAATATTGTATATGATATTAGGACACAATAGATAGAAATTTTGTTGTAAAGTATATACCTCTCATATTGGTACTATCATTAGCAAGTAAATTGAAGATCAAACGCTCACTGCCAGCAAGCAAACGGCGTAGATCGAAGTTTTTGCGTTTCTCAAAAATTTTGTTCATATGCGAAAAAGTCAATGTAGAAAGTATCTGGTTATAGACATCACTGTAATGCATAAAGTGATATCTGTTTAATATAAGTATAAATATTTCACTCATCTGTCGACTTACCCTAATTGCTGTTGTAACTGTGGCACACTCATATTCGTGCGTGACGCAGCCACCAAGATAAGCGAATTCCTCAGCAGGAAAACAAATTTAATGCCACGCGCATGTATTGACGTGATAGCATCATGTCCATGTTGAACAAAACTGACCAACGCTTGTATGACACCAAAGAGTGTGGCCAATTTATCCTCATTGCCATGCAGAGAATAAATTGGCTTGCCGGCTTCACTTAATATAAATATGTGTTTTTTCTGATTTTGCCAGACTTTATCATGAAGATAATCATGTTCCTCATCGCTTGTCGGCAAACTGGCATCTGTATCTTCAGTTCTGATTGTAGCTGTCGAGGTGCTTAAACTCAGTGATTCCATCGAGGCATTTAAGTCCTTTTTTATTCGGCCTGGTTCAGGACTAAGAGTATTACTATCATTCGCATGCATTGCTCCACGTAGTTCGGATATGATACTATGCGGCTGCTCCTGCTCAGTGTCAGCCAAGCCGCCTTCTCCATCCGTAAGACAATTTGGTTCCTCGAAACTATCAGAAGTACACTCTGCATCAGCTTGATCACTTTCCGCATCCATGTATTCCGAGTTCGAATCGGATGATATCGTGGGCGGATGATCTGTATCCATATTGACAGCTAATTTCTACCTTAAACTATTAACTATTGAACATTTCAAAACTAGCGTTGATTTCTATGAGAGAATGGTACCGAAATGGGCGATGCAATCAGCTGTTCACCTACTCAAGTGTTGACAAACATATGAAGAAGGAGTAAAGAAATTGTTGTTGGAATTCGAGAGTAAATTCGAACCTTGAGAGAATAAAAAAATTCTTTGTTTCCGCTTAGTCTGGCAACACTGTTTCGGTGTTATGAAAAAGTTTGGTTAAAACTTTGGACAATTAAAGAATGTTTCGAATATCATTAAAAAATTGCAAGTTTCATTAAATTGCGCTCAATTTCCCTTAATTAACATTCTACTCTTTGACTTACAGTATATCGTTTAACCAGCTCACGTGTCCAATGCCGACATCAGAGCGCAGAGAGTGCTCTGGCGACTGACACACTATCTATTGCGGCAAATGATGGACCCGAAGATATTGCCCACATTGAAGAAAGCGTATTAAAGCATGCAGACTATTTTCAAGTGCATAATCTTTTCAATGTACGTGATCTCTTCAATGCGCGCGTTCATTATGGTCATAAGGAAGGGTCACTAGATGATCGTATGCGTCCTTACCTATATGGCAGTCGATTGGGTCACTTAATTTTTGATTTGGACAAAACCGCTGCCCATTTGCGTGATGCACTCAATATTGTAGCGCACATTGCCTTCCGTGATGGTATTATCCTGTTCTTTAATCGTAATGCCCTTAATGCTCATTTAGTAGAAAAAAAGGCCATGGAGGCGGGAGAATTTTCACACACTCGCTTCTGGCGCGGTGGCATCTTTACCAATGCGAATGTCCAATTTGGTGCCGTCACACGTCTTCCTGATTTGTGCATATTCCTAAACACGCAAAACAATGTTATGACACAACACACGGCGGTCCGAGATGCAGCTAAAATGGCCATACCAACAGTTGGTATTGTCGATACCAACTGCAATCCAAATTTGATTACGTACCCTGTGCCTGGCAATGATGATTCACCTGTCGCCATTGAACTTTACTGCGATCTGTTCAAGGAAGCTATATTACGCGGTAAACGAAAGCGACGTGAACTACTTGGTTTACCGATCGATGATCTTATGAAGCAGAAAAGAAGCAGTAGGTCCTAGCTCTAGTACCATTTATTAACTCGTTTATTATAAGTAAAGATTATTTCGTTAATACACTTTAATCATATAATGCATTCTTTCAATTCAATGAGACTTGCTGCCTAAGCGTTGGGCATCAAAGTGTCACCTTGCACAAAAGTTGAACCATAACCGGTATAATAGCTGCTGCCTGAGGCTCCTGAATCGACTTTATACTCCGCTGAAGAAGTGGCATAACCAATATGTGTAGGAATTCTTCCACTACCATAGGATGTACTTTCTGATCCGTAACCAAAATTGGCATGATTTGATGTTTTATGTTTTGCCATCATTGGTGGAAAGCCAGGTACTCCTGAACCACCTTTAATGGCTCTGCCAGTACCGATATACTGCTTAACGGGAACGTTTTTCCGAAATGGATTATTATTATCCCAGAATGAAGAGATTGGTTTGCGGACATAGATCTGTGTACCGGGAGCGAGGTCTGAATTTTCGGGATCCTCCTTTTGTACCCAGCGTTCGGCATGTTTTACGGTCAACATCGCTTTATGAGCTGCAACAAATTCCATTGACTTTTGTAGACGTTCTGCTTGTTTCTCATCCAATTCCGAGGCCGGAAGTTTGCTCAAACGTTGCACACAACGCTTGGCATTGAGAAATTCACGATTCTTGAATGGTTTCATTGCTATTCGATACTCCTTCCACATTCGTTGCCGCTCCTCTTTAGTACCAGGTTCTTTTTCGTCAAGTGGTGGTGGGGGCGACGGCTTTGGTATCCATTGACCTGGGAGTATTGTTTTTTTTGTAGCACCATTTGGCGATTGTTGTTGTTGTTGGGGTTTCTTGACAATTGCCTTTTCTGGTGGTGGCGGCGGTGGTGGTGGCATCAATATTGCCGCCGCAATCGCTTCATCACTAGGTCCCGCATCTTTATCAGTTTTTGAGCCTTCACCTTCACCACTTTTATTCTTAATATTGGATGGTTTCGGAGACTGCTTTGCACGAGAATGAGGTTTTAGGGAACGTGGCTTGTGAAAAGGTTCTAAATTCTCTGGTGGCCATTTGGGTAGAGGACGCTGCATTGGCGGCTGTCGCAATGGGCTATACATATCTTCCCAGAAGGGTGGTGGCTGCAATGGCCTGCAGAAACTGGGATTGAAATTGTTGTTGTTATTTAATTGGTTGTTGAAATTGTTAAAATTATTTGGTAAGGGTGGCGACCCATAATTGGATTGGTTATTAACATTAAGCGACATCAACGGCGGTGGTTCCCTTTTTGATTGATTGCTTTTCATCTGCTGTTGTGGTGACTGCTGTCGCTTCGTCTGCACCTTCGGTTTCGTCACTTGCTGTTTCTGTTGTTTTGGCGCAGCTACAGCAGCAGGTACCAATCCATTGCTTTTCTTCCATTCTGCAAACGAAAGCCTCGGTTTACTGCTATCTTCACCTGCTGTTGCATTATTGTTTTCATTTGTTTCATCCATTTTTTGGATTTTTATCCAATATGAAAGCAACGCGTTGAAAAAAGTCACCCCTTCAACACAAACAAAACAATGTTGGAAAACACATTATAAAATGTAATGGACCCGAGTGATGAAAAAATGCAACTCTTTTTCAAAAGAACAAACAATACAAATTAACACCAAAAAGTCCAAAGCTAAACGGACCAAAGACCAAAAGGCTCGAAGTTCAAACCATTTGAGTATTTCGAGCGGAGCCTAAAAAATATAGTCTCGTTTAACACTTCCTTTAAATTATAGTGAGTGGCCAACTAAATCAACTTTTCGATGGGAACGCTGCTATTGTGGTCAACTAAATCAATTTTTCCAGGGCACTCGCTGTCATTGTTGCAAACTAAATTAAGTTTTCGAGAGTACACGCTACTTTTTTCTCAGATCAACGAAATTTGGAGTCGCAGAGATTGGTAAGTTCACATTCATTAGTTTTAATTCTTATTTAATTCGTAGAAAGAAAAATAAACTATTTTTCTGCTATTAGTTGCGACATTGAAATAATCCTAATTGTGTTTATAAGCTTTTGAAATTGTGAGTAAAGTGGGAAAAAAATTCTTGAAGCAAAAAGCTGCTGCAGCGGCGGATGCCATAAACTTACACGAAAAATATTGTGAAAGTGAATTTAGACCAAAAATGGTTTTTATATAATTTTTTAGTTTATTAAATTGTACATGCAGCAGATTCTCTATAATTATATACTGATAATTTTCAATAGACCATTGAATTCTCTCATTTTTTTTTTATTCTATAATCCTAAATGATAGCAGCTCTTCCAAACTCTTTCTCTGCCCGCGCGCGCTAATTCATAATTATTGCCTGGCGTTCTACAATATGCGTTGTGCTCTCCGTTAATCATATTGTGTTGTTGCTATTCTCGACATATGATTCAAGTGAGATATTATTGTGTGGTGTATCGTGGTCCGTGTGTGTCGATCACATTTGTTGTAATATATAAGGCTTTTTCTATTTCTTTCTTTATTTAAAATAGTTTTTTTTTTTTTTTGCAATTAATGGAGAAACTGTTAGCAGCAGAAGTAGTGTCCGTGACAAGGTGACGGCAGCAGCGCCAGCGAACGCATCAATTAACTTTTTACTTTACAATTCTTTCAATACACCCATGCACACGTACATACATATTCACACACACGCATTTCACACACTGTTGTTATTTTATGGTCACTGTCCATCGGTTTTTAAGCTATGCGTTCTGAATATATATATCTATTGTTGTTGATTCGTCAAGTCGTCATCTTTCATATAAATATTTAACGCAATTACCCATAACCAATCATAACGTCGTGACTCATGTGAGAGTGTTTTTTATTCTCTTCGACGAGTCGCGAGTGGCGTACATCAACACAATAGTTTTCTTCTTAAAAATTTTCCGCGTTGCAATTCATGTACTTGAAGAGTGTGTTTGCCTATCTAATATCAACAAGATTTGTTATAAAATAGATAAATCTTATTGTTATCTGCTTATCAGAAATAATCTCATTAAAGTCAAAGTAGTAGTAGGATAAATGCTGCGCAGTTTCATATCCCATTTGATTGAAGTTGCTTAACTAAATGCATTTAAAGATTGTTTACTGAAGTAACTAAAGGCAACCAAATACTAATGGTTTGTGTGCCAATTTTATATGGTTTCATTAGATTCATAAATAAGTAGCTTTCAAGGTTAAGTATTTGATAATTTTTTTGTTGACTTGACCTACGTTTATTAAGTTTTGTTTATAACTTTTTGTTCTTTTTATATTTACAAAGGGGGAGGTGCGAAACAAACACCTAAACGAAAAAAAACCACGCATTTCGATTTCTTCCATTTGAAGCGATATCACAACAAAAAGAGCAACAAACAGCAAAGAACCAACCAAATATACAAATTGAAAAATAATAATAAAACCAAAACCAAACTCAATTCAAAAACGAAACGAAAACAGATCGACGATCGATTGATCCACATCACATCACAACATAACAAACAAACAAATAACCACAATCTTCTTTAAGCATCAAAAATTTTTTCTATTAAACAAAAAGAAATCATGGCTCACATAGAACGCACTGTTAAGACACCACAGGCACCACGTCCACTTAAAACACCATCGCGTTCTTCATTGAAGAACAATTACATGGTGATTGAAGAGTTAATACAACTCATCGAGAACGTAGCATTGGGACTGCAGTCAGGCGTCTGTCCTATTGAGACCATGATATCTCTTGCGCAAAACCTACGCGTCCATGGCCCTCAATTGGAAACAATATCAAAAGATTCCTTGGATCGCGCATTCGTCGTATTTCGCAACGCTTCGCAGGACGAACGATTGAATATAATGACAAGACTTCAATTACTCGAACTTATCGAGTTGCGCGCTAAGAGCTGGGAAGATAACGGCTCCAATACTTATTATAAAACGAAACAGGCGACAAATGTTGTTGAGGTATGGTGTTATTATTCTATAGAATTTTTTAGTTTATTGTCTTAATAATTATATATTTATTTATTTAAAGCTGCCACATGAACAGTTGGCGTATCAACCATCACAACAGCAACAACATGCTGACTCTGTCGCAGCTCAGTCAGCGTTTTTTAGCACCTCCCCCACATATGTCGGCGGCGGTGGTGCTGCTGCCGCCGCTACTGCTGCAGCCATTGCTGCTGTTGGCACACCAAATCAACAGCATATGCTCTTGGGACCCGGTGAGGTCATACGCAACTCGGGAAAGTTTCTTAAACCCACAAAAATACCAGGAAAAACCTATTGTAAGGATGAGGTCGTTATTCGCAATGCGGATTCTGGCAAAGGTAATCATTTAACTATATATATATACATACATACATATACCAAAGTCCTTCCGGCTGGCCATTTATTACACTGAAAAGTTTAGGATTAAGTATATTTATATTCCTTTTTATTAACTATTCTTTGATTGCGTCACCAAGTCATGGGCATTAAGGGACGTCGTGTACACATGATTGAGGAATTAAGCGAAACAATTATATCCTTTCAAAGAGGTAAAGATTTACGTAAATTTTATCAGATTGCCTTGATCATTTATCAATTTTTGCACGTTACCTACATCAACATATAATATGTAATAAAAACATGAAGTATTGCCGTCTAAAACTAAACACTCCACACCTCATCGGCATAATCGTATTTCCTCATTAATCTTTCTGTATCATCAATTTGATATTCTACTAATATTTATTATTTTCTTGAAACTATACAACGCTAGTTAATCCCGGTGCCAAAGAACGTCTAGTGCAGATTACTGGACCGGCTGAAGACAAAATCAAGTAAGTTAACCTTTACGCTTATAAAACATATGGAAATTATATATATTTTGCATTGCAGTTATGCTAAACAATTAATGGAGGACACAATACGCCGCAATGCATCACCTATACGTCTGGAACCTGCACCAGGCACTGGTGGTGGGTCTTGTTCCTCGTTGGCTTCATCCAACTCAGATGACGCAGTCGTACAACCACGTACACCAGGCGGCAGCAGCATTGCTAATCGCTTAAGTTTCAATTCGGCTCAGAATTTTATGAGTGCCGCCGCTGCGGCTCAACAAATCTCACAACAATATCCGACACCACAGCAGCAGCAACATCAACATCAGGTTTCAAATCTATTGAATCACAGTGCCACCGCTAGTGCAACTGTTGGTAAACACTTACGTTCAAACCAGCAAGTCTTATTGCACTCATACTCCACAAACGATGCTTCCGTAGATGATTATAAATACACGGTGTCAATCGGTCCGCATTTGATTAAGATCGCCGGTGATCGTTTTGATTTAGTGCGCGTGAGTAAATCAAATCACTTCTTTCACTATATCAAACTATGTATTTCTATTTCTGTAGGCCGCAAAATTGGTTCTAGATGACTACTTTAGCAGCCAAGAGTTTTTGGCTTCATTTGAAGCTGGCGCTTCCTTAGATGGCACTTCAGTTATTAGTCCAATATCGACACCTTCCACTCCAATGGGTCCACCGCAGTTCATGATGGGCAACCCTTTGCAACATAATGCCAGCACTCCATTGGGCGACAGTGGCATTGGCTTAAATTATATGGCAACTGGCGCAACACCTGGTAACAATAATCATGGTGATGACGATGATAATGTCTTTGTCGAAACACCTGCCGTTTGTAAGTTTTGTAAATTTTGTTGAATAGTAGGTTCTTTTTATTAAAATTCTTTTTCACTATATTATGCAGCAACTTCACAAAATGGTTTGGCACGTTCACGTCGAAGTCATTTTTCGCGAAAAGATTCAACACCAGAGGCAGCTAATAATAATAACGACATCATCGGTACTGCCTCTGCTATAACTCGTTCCAATACAATTGATGGTATGAAAAAACTAACAGACTTGAATCAAGTGGAATCACGTAAATAGCGACTCTATTTTTATTTTTGTAAATTAAAAATAATGTTACATTCCCATTCCATTCAGCACTCATTCGTTATAAGTTTGAACATTTGTTGTACTTCTCCAAAAGTCCACACGCATGGAATTTCCCAGAAGGTTGGAAAGAGATTTGTGCCAAAGCACCGTCGATCATACGCAATAAGGTAACAAACTCCAAAGTCACATGTTGGTCATCACCATCAGTATCTAAATCACCAGTTAATAATGCATTAAGTTTAAAAAATTTATTTGGCAAGTATAGTGATCCACCACAGCCCAAACAAGTAACAAATGCTAAGTTAACTAACAATAATTATAACAACAACAACAACAAAAGCAATATCCAATCTAATAACACTCATAACACAAACCCACATTTTGTCGGTAATGGTAAATCATCATCATCAGTATCACCATCTGAACTAAACTCTAACGATCATCAAATCACTTTACACATATCATCAACTGAATCAACGAAAGTACCAATGAATTGGGAACTAATAAAGCAGATCAGGGATTCAGGTATTAAAAATTATGAAGTCGGCAATAATTACTTGGCGTTCAATGCGGAATCGAGATCTACTGGTAACAACTTTGATTTTGCTGATATAAATATAAGATCACTAAATGTTGACTCGACTTACAGCGATGAAGAATATGAACAAAAGAAATTAGCACGATCTACTATAACTTTATCACAGAATACCCCACTGACATCTAACCGTTATTCTGTGAGTGGTTCTGCAGCTCTAGATGCAAAAAAGCTTTTCAACAAACAAATGCAAATAATATCAAATACCATGGAACATAACAACGAGAGCGACAAAAATCAAGAACTACAAAGAAAAATTCCTTTAAAATATCAATGTATTACTACTACTAGCATTGATATACCTTCTCTAAGTGACAATGACTACTATGATGATGATAGTAGTATCATTGATTTAAGTGATGTTGAATCCGAACCACCCATTAATGAATACAATAATCGAGCCAGTAGCGGAAGCTTCAAAAACAATAATAACTACACTAAAAAGAAATCATCACATCATTTCCACCATTCAGCATCTGAAATGCATCGTTAAAATTAGCATTGCATAGCATAGTATGAGAATCTAAACACGATTTTCCTTACCCATTCTTCTCCATAACAATTAATGAATTTATTTGTCGTGCCAAAATTAAGTTGATTTTTTTTCTCACCCCTCATTTTTCATCATAATTCGCATATTATTCTCGAATATTTTTCATTATTCAACTAAAAAAAGGAAATCGCAACAAAGCAATAACAAACTACTAATTTAAGCAAGAAAACAAACTGCTAATTTCGATTAAGACAAGAAGTCAGTCAGTCGTCTTTTTTATATTTCAAATACCTTAAATGAAAAATTAAACAATCCCTAATCTGTGTTTTGGCTGTGAAACAGATTAAGTGCGTTTTAGAAAAACCACAAACCAATCTCTCTACGTAGGATTGATTGATAACATTGATCTATAATACATAATTCCTATATTATAATAATATTAATACATATAACAATCTCATTTTCACTTTTTAAACAAAAGAAAAGCAAAAAATATTGCAAACTTTTTTTTTTGGCAATGAAAACAAAACAAAAAAGTAGAGAAACGAAATGACAAAATTTAACATTTTCTTAACAAAAAAAAAAAAAAATTCTCGATTAGTTATTTAAGTTATGTCTTTGTGTTAAACAAAAACATATTGAACTTTGAATTTTTCATTTTTGTTTTTTTTTTTTATATTTTAAACACTTTCAAAATATAACACACTACACTTCAATCCTTTGAACATGACTAAATGAGGAAAAACTTAACAACAAAATTAGTTCTAAGTAATTCTAAGATAATACAAAAACAATCAGATATAATTTACACAATTTTAGCAGTTTAAACGAACAAAATAAGGTGAAACATTTTCGAAGAATGTTAATAAAAAAAAAACAAAGAAACAGGATTAGTTACTTAGGATAAGTTTATGTTGAACAAAAACATAGTATGTGTGTTTTATAAAATCATAAAACCCGGTGAACCGTTCAAAAATGTCATTAAAAAGAAACAACCAACAGCCCAAATGTGAATATGACTAAATGTTAGGAACATTTTAAAATAACAAAACACATCTTAAATAAGCTCATTTCCATCAGTGTCCTTATAAAACAAAGAAACAGAAAAAGACCTTTTGTGTATGCGTTTTTCTTCGAATATTTAAATGTATAAACAAACTGAACAAATTTATAAACATTTTATGTATTAATATTAACAACATTAATAAAAAGAAAAGAAATCCATGGACTTTAGAAGTCTTAATTATTGTGTGGTCTCTCGTTTTTAACTGAATATTACATATATACATAAATTTTTATATTCTATTCTATTAAATAAATAAAATCATGGGTAATAAGGTTTTGGAATAAGGTTAATATTTATGTTTTTAAGTTGAATTACAATTCATTTTGCTTTTTCACCTGATGCTATCCATTTATTTAACTAACCATTATCTAATCACATGTGTCACCTGCGAATAATGAAATCCATTTCCATTTAATTAAAAAAAAATCTATGCTAAAGCACCTAACAAAATTCATTTATGGCGAGGTAAGATATTTGCTAGTCAATTAAGATTTTTCTTATTACTCTTTTGAACTCCATTGAACAAATGCTTTTATACTTTTATATTTTGTGCAGGATCTGAAGGATGAAAGTCAACGTTTTGATGGAGAAAAGTATGCAGCTTTGATGAAATCTTCTAGCAAACGAAACATTGTTGCTGCCGATGAAACAACCAATGATGCAGATGAATAGGAAAGGCACCATGATGGCAAGCAAATAAAAAGATATAGAAAAACTTGTCATCGAGCGAAGTGGAGTAGTTTAAATAAATATTGATCTGCAAATTTGGTTGTTAAATAGTTAGGCAGCTTGGTTTAAAAATGGGCTTATGTGTAATGGAAACCCTTAAGTTAAGGGAACAAAAAAGTTACATAAATTACTTATAGATACTATTTTTTTATTTATATAATTATACTATACATAGAAACAAGCACACCACCACACCCACATTACCCATAACGACGAACATATTCTGCAAATGTTAAAACGACCAAAAATAATAAAAACACATAACATTTAATATAAATTTAATAAAATGAGCGAACTTGATAAATTAACAAAACAAAACAAAACATGAAACATTAAATTAAATAAGAAATCAAACAATGATGATGCTCTTAAATTAAGTTTTAGATGAAAGAAAAAAACAAGAAAGCTTTGTTAAGGAAGGCATTCATTCACTTTATGTTGTAGATGACAACAACCACAACAAGTACGATGATAAAAGAAAAGCCATATAAAAATGAAGAAAAAAAGAAACGATTTTAGATAAATTTAAAAATGCATTTTTTAAACGACAAAATAAAAAAGATCTTATTTTTTGATTAACTTTATTCTTTATTTTCATAGTATTCATTTTGATTTTCTCTTTTATGTTAAAAACAAAAAAGAAAATACTCCTTTTTTAAAGCCAAAAAAAAAAAAAAAATTTAATGAAATTAAATGAAATGAAATCCTTCCTTTTAAAAATTAATTAAGATTTTTTTTTTGTATTATGTTAAAATTATATTTTCTGGATATTATTTTCTAGTCCTTTTGTTTTTGTTACATTAAAGGAATATTTTTTAAATTTTGTTTTATTGTATTAATTAATTAACAATGATGAATTTTCTTTTTCAATTTTTTATTTATTGCACAACAATTAAACAGAAACAGGCAACTGAGTAAATTTCTATTGTTTTATTTTCTAAAAGATATGAATTATATTAAAAATGTTTGTTTTAGACAGAAAACAAAGGAATGAAAACATTTTAAATGTGAAGTAAAATAACAACAGCAACACAGAGATGAGATCATTGTACGTAACTTTGCAATGAATGACACTTTTAAAAAGACTTTACACTAATGATTGTCATTATTATCATCATCATCATCATTGTTGAGCAGCGGATCCTGATCACTTGTATTTTTATTATGATGTCCATCAGCTGCCGGACTATACATTTTTTATGAAAAAGAAAAAATGGAAAAAAGAAAATACTTTAAAAATACCTACATTTTAAACAATAACAAACACAACAAACCAAACCAACACCAAATTATGATTTTTTGAAAACAATTCCTATTTATGGCTTATCTTAGGCGGTTCATTTGATTCAAAATTGACGTACTTAGAATCCTGAAAGGCATCGCGTTCCTTTGGTGACATATTCAAATTGCCCTTTTGATTACTGTCGTATATCATTATAGCGACGGTGGCACCCAAAGCAACTGAAAACAAATTTTTTCAATTGAAATTGTAATTGAACAGAGATGAGATAATGTTTTTAATACAAACCAAGAAGCCAAGCCATGAAAAACAATTCAACCCAATAGTGATTGCCGTTACTTTTATCCACAATAATGCCAGCAACAATAGTCATAACAGCCAAACCAAGATTTTGCACAGATTGACAACTAAAGAACGGAGGAAACGATATCATAAAATATAAATTTGATTTGTCTGTTTGACTAACAATCCATATGCAGTCCCCAATTGATATTCTGGTACAATCAGCGACACAATTGGCCATAAACTGGATGCCACCATTGAATATGATAGGCCCATTGTTATGACACCAAAATATGGATTCAATGTTGTGAAAGTAAGCAATGCATGTGCCAGTAATGTTGTGAATGTGGCCAGGAATACCCAAGACACATTTCGTCCTGTCTTATCAATAATAAAGCCGAACAATGGGGCCACAAGGGCAGAGATCAAATACACAATAGAATTGATATCATTTGCTTCGTCTGATGTTATATTGAATTTGTCAATAAAAAAGGATCTAAAAGATAGCAAAAGAAATGAAAATTACTGTATACATTGAATAACCAAATCTTTAAAAACTCACTGTCCCAGAGCAATGAAAGGAAAGACAGCAACATAATAAGACGCAACAACAATGGACAACAACCAAAAGGACAAATTGAATGTAAATATATCCCTTAATCGAGCCAATTTTGGTATAAAATCTTTATTCCTTTGTGTTACACGCTCCTCATGTTCATCCATCCAACCTAATATAAGATAATAATATAATATAATACTTCAACTTATGGTTTAGTTACACTCACCCAAAATGACAGCAAACATTAGTGATAAGACACATGTTCCGGAAGACAGAAGAAGTACCACACCGACAGCAACATTGCCTTCATAAAATTGTGATACATAACGATACATCGGCAATAGAACCCAGAAGTTCACTGCGCTACCCAAACGTGCTACAGATAATTGCATACCAAAAACCATATTCAATTCCTTGCCTTTGAACCATACGACTGCATAATTATTTTGTGCCACGGCCAAAGACTCAGCTCCAATACCAAAAATGAAGCGTCCAAGTATTAAGATCCAAAACTTATTATACAAAGCACCACAGGCAAACACTACTTGACCGATTAATAGGACAATCATGAAGATAACTGTCCCGACACGTATACCAAAAACGCGATCCACCAAGAAGCCACCAACAAAACAAAGTACCACATTTGGCCATGAATAAATCGAATAGACTAATGTAAACTGCGTTGCTGATATACCCAGTTCACGACGGAAAACATCTTGCAATGCACCTGGATTATCATAACAAAATAGAACACCTGCCCCAAAACATAATTTCCATATTGCACATAATTTTTTTATTTTAAAAAATTTTATATTGTAAACTTACCAAATCCCAGCAGACACATAAATGCTAATGCAACAAAGCGATGCATTCGACTTCCTGGATTACAAATACCAAAAATCCCATAATTTTCACATGTACTAACCGATTCGCGTATTTGATTATGGCTTTTCTTTTTGTGTCGCTTTTGTTTTGACTTAATGGGGATTTCGGTATCACTACCACAAACAATTGGTAGTCGTTCCTCTCGTGACATGATGTCTGACTCTCTAAAGATCAATATTCTATTCTAAGTGTTAACTAAAGTTCGTTACAACAAGCAACACAAATCGAATTTATAATGTTTCTTGGAAAACTGATATTGAATTGGATCAGTCAACGTAAGAACGATGTTGATGATGACGATGATAGAGTTGATAACTAAGAGAAATTGGGACACACAATTACAGATACACTAGCTAGTCTTCCTCCTCTCGTTATTAATTGTGAATATTGTGAATTGTGATGTCTCTCTTTCAATATGAATTCTGTCTATAGTTTGCTGTCGAAGTCTCTGGTCTATAGCACGAATGGTTTGTTTATGCCTTTGTAGCCTCTGGCGTTGGTACTGTTGTTGTTCTTAATATTGATGCTTATCACCTTTCCAATTCATTTTTATATATTTGATTTTTGTACTTTTTTCTTAATGATACAATAATCTGAACTATTGCAATTTTTATTCTGATTAGTGTTGTATTGGATTTCTTTTCGTCTTCTTCTATTTATTGTAATCTAGAATGGAAATACATTTTATTAAGTTGAGTCCAACTTTGATTACCCAACAATTAACAAAGAAATGATTTTAGTTAGAAATAATATCTTTTTAAAGCGTTACGAACCCTTGGATGTCCTTTTCAGATAACCGGAAAACTAAGCGAAAACTCCACCCAATAACAACTCTATGTTTAGTTTCAACTCAAATAATTCGCTGCTTCTCTCCGTTTGGGACAGATGCAAATAATGAATACAGTTAAAAACAAAAACAAATGTATAAATTATATTTAAAAAAAGTGTCATTATGCAAATATTTCCTATTGGGTGTAAGTACTACACAAAATGCTTACTTGGTTTCGGGTTTCTGGGGATCTTATTTTTCTGGGTTTATGGAAGGTCAATATACTAAGATTTCTTTTTGTCTTCCTCTGTCAGGCGAGTCCATCCACCCCCCAAACCATTTTAAGGCTTATAAAATAATATGAATTCCATTATTATCATATTAAAGGGGCCCCCTTACAAGAAACATTTTAGTTCGTATGGCAGCTATACAATCCAGTAATCTCACGATCTTGAAATTTTGGGAGGTTGGTGGCTATAAATGAAAAACTTACTACCGTCGAAATTTCAGTTTGGTCGGATTACTATGGAGGGTACCTCCCATACAAACCCTCATTCTTATTAGAAAGAATTTTTTGTTTTTTGTCCTATCTAACTGAAATTTAAACACTATAAGTTTCTCTTATAGGCGCAATACATTTATTGGAATCAGTCAAAACGGACCACTAGGGGGAGTACCTCCCATACAAACCCCAATCTGGTAAGGAGCCCTCCGTGTACGAGTTTGACTCGCACTTGGCCCATTTTATTTTTTAAATTGTATTCGATTGGTAAAACATAATTAAGAAAATAATAATATTCAATAAGTTGTTGATTGCTCATAACGAAAATAATGCAGAGTTGCTGGCAGACGACATGAAAATTTGCTCTGCTTGCAAAGGGTTAATCTAATATTTTAAGGGAATATACAATACTATGTAGTAGTTTCCTATTTTAGCTTTCAATAATATTTTTTTTTTTTTTTTTATTCTCTTCAGTAAGTGTTTCACACTTTACCTTTCACTGAAGTTCTGCTCCGTTCGCATACAATTATTTTTTATTGATACAAATTTTTCTTAATGATATTTGTAGTTCAAAAATTTCGTTACTTATTTACCATTGTTATGGTATTTACTGTTATCAGTATCTTTGTCTGTATATCTTTATTCATAATTTATCATAATATTTTCATTTACTTAATAGTATTTAAATTTTAAAACAAATAATTTCTTTTCGTTTTGAAAGAACTCGCGCGTGACTGATTTGTCTACGTAAATTAGTTAAGCGTCATAATATCACAAAAGCTTAACATGGATTTCTTGAGGCTAATGACTTGTAACGAACGCTCCGACACTGATATTAATAAACTATAATATTTAATACACTTTTAAACCTTTAACTTTAGTATTTAAGAATTAGTTTCGTTTCATAAATCTTTTCTTTGTACTATGAATGCAAAACTTCTCACACTCTCTTTTTTAACTCTCTTTTCGCACAAACAGAGAAATATGTATGTATTGTACGCAAATACATATATGGGAAAGCAACAAGTTCAAGACCATCATCACCCATCATAATACATAATGTTCCAACTGCGAGGATTCATTCAAACATATAATACACACATATTTATGTACATATAGTTTATGCATGCATTCACCCACTCAACTATGCATATAAAAATTCAACTAATTATAACAAAAAGCATAAATGCTTAGCTGGCAATAATTTTGAAGAAATCCTTTCTCTTTTCTTTTCGAATTTCATTTCACTACTTACAGTTTAATTCAAATTCACAAAAGGCAAACTATATTCAATTTGCCATTTAAAAACAATTGAATAGTTTGTTTTGAAATATAATACTTTTGGGGAATTGTTTTGAAATAAAGCTTTTCCAAACAGTTCTTCGCGCTCTTCTGCTGTCTGCTGTAAAGCAGATTCTGCAGTGGGCTTTTGCACTCACCTGCTACTGCTTTTATATGACGATGAACGCGGAACGGTGGAGCAACAAGCAACAATAACAAATCAGTCTCTCCCTCTCTCTCAAAGTTGCCAGGTCACTCAATGTGGCTATTTGTTTTGATTTAGTATTATTATTATTATGTTTTTCTTTTTTTTTTTGAAACATCTTTCAAAGCATTTTGATTACTTATAATTTTCAAATAATTTAAGGTTTGAAATTGCCCCCACCTGCTATTTCATAGAAGTACGTCTCATATCAAATGACTCCCTGGGCATCTTTAGACAATTGCTCAACACTGTGATGAGTCTTTATTTTTCGAAAGGTGAATTGCGCTTTTTTGGTATCAAGAAAGAGTGAAGTTAAACGATACTGAAACCATCCTTTTAAAGAAGGGAAAACTAATAAAGCAAAAAATATTGGGCCAAAAAAGTAAAAATAACGTAACGTAACAGTTTAAAAGTGAATTTTTCACATAATATGAAACTCCGGAAAAACATGGATTGAAATCTATGCAGGATATCAATATTGAATTCTGCTGCTGGTTTTTTGAATGCTTGTATGAAGTGTGAAAAGATATCGACCATAATTTATGTGATAATTATTATTATTATACATATATTTTTATATACTAACCCAAAACAAAATAACAAAATTTTACTAAAACATTTTTACATTGTCATAAGAAATTACTGATATTTTTAATTATCTAACACAACCAGCAAATGGGTTGTAAATTTCTTTCATAAAGAGGAAACAGTGATTTATAGCAGATAGCATAAACCTATAGCAGGTACAGAGTGCAATTCCAATTGATAGATGGCAGTGCGGTGCAGCTATTATGGCCAACTAAATGAATTTTCTTGGGTACTCGCTACCATTCTGGCCACGAGGATACACAGCTACAAATGAAGTTCGATTTCATAGAGATGTGAAACTATCGATAGTCTCACTACCGAAAACTACGAAGTTTGAAAATTAAACTATCAATTGTTCTAATAAAGGATTTTTTTTTTTCTTTTCCTAAGTTTATTTTTATTTATTTTAAAACAAAGTATAATAAATTCATATCTTTACATAAAGCTGAAAGAGACAGCAAAGTTTAACCACTTTGTGGTTTTCTTCACTAAAGAAATTAAAAAATTAAAAAATTAATTAATTAAAACATACAAATTTGGCAAACTTACTTAACTATCTTTTTCCACATTATAAACTTTATATGATGAGCGAGTCAAACTATCGGTTTAAAAAACACAAAATCAAACTATTAATACTCACTAATACTATCGATAGTCTCACATCTCTAGTACGCGGCTGCAAATGAAGGCGCATACGATGTTACTGCTATTGTTTTGCACATTTTTTAAAAAGGCATTCTACTCTATTTAGATTTAGATTTAGTTTTGTATCGAAATTAGCGTTAAATTGTGATTAATAAATTTGCGTGTATTTAGTTTTAGGTATGCAATTCGTAAACATGAGTGCAATTAAGGTGAGTGAAATATTTGCGTTTTAATTTCGTTCCCTATCAACCTGATGTCATACATGCTTTGCTTTGTTTTTTTTTTTCGGCACGTTGATTTTATCTGTTATGGCATGGCAGAATATAACGCTGGGCATATTGCACGGGCTATGGGATAGCATAAGCGGCATGACATTGGTGCTGTATATAGACAACGAAGTGAATCGGCAGAAGGCTGAGCAAGAGACTTTGCGAGAATTGCGCCGTATGGAACGCGATCATCAGATGTCGAGACAACACAATTCACGTTCAATCTCACCCACTCCAAGTTCAGCATCTGCAATGGCGCGTGAAGAACAAGCACTACGCGTACGTCAAGGAAATCCCGATGAACGGCGGTTGGATAGCATCTATAAAAAGAAGCCAGAAGAACTAAAAGAACCACCAGGGTAAAGTTCAATTTTGTTATTGCATTATCTAATACATTATGTAGTGAAAAGTAAATTTTTTTTTCAGAGAAAAAAAAATTGCTAAGAAACTATTCAAATGCTGCCTTTTAAATGGTGGTTTCACCTGGATGAGCATTGTGCTCTTCGACATGGTGGTACTGCCATTGCTTAAGTTCCTCCTCACTTTATTTTATGGCGCGCAGTCAGAAACTTTACCCATTGTCTGGAGTTGGGTGCAACCGATACTCTCGATCATTTTCGGGATGATGTGGGTGTTGCCAATATTTTTGCTAAGCAAAATTGTCAGTTCGTTGTGGTTTGCAGACATTGCTAATGCAGCATATCGTGTGCGCAAAGGACGACCTATACCTATACAGAGCATTAGCAAACTAGTGGCTGATTTTCTATTCAGCATTGTGGTGCAAATGCTGTTTCTGGCACAGAGCATGTTAGTCAACATGCTTCCAGGCAGATATGTAGGCGAATCCTTGTGTTTCTTGCATCTTTGCCTGCTGTACTCACTGTATTCGTTTGAATACAAATGGCTCAACATGGGGTGGGAACTGCACAGACGCTTGAGCTACATTGAAAACAATTGGCCTTATTTCTTAGGTTTTGGTATACCATTGACTGTGCTAACGAATTTAACTAATTCGGTGATTGTTAGCAGTTGCATCTTTTCAATATTCTTCCCACTCTTCATACTAAGTGGCAACGAAGCCAAGCCGATTGTGGGCACGACGTAAGTTCCAATTGAACATTAAATATAATCAATATTTATTTAATCATTTTTTATACTGTTTTTTTAGTGATCTACCACTAAGACTTTTTACTCCGGTGGTGTTTATTTCAAATTTATTTTTTGGTGCAAATCCTTGGAGCTCTAGAAACCGCTTAAGCGCTGCCCAACGCAAACAACTTGAATTACAACACAAACAGAAACTTTTGCAGCAGCAACAGGATCGTTTACGTCAGCAAATCCAGCAACAGCAACAAATTGAAGAGGACTTGCAACGTGAACGTGACCGCTCACGATCAAGATCACGTTCAAATACACCGACGTCATCGTTAATAAATCAACAGCAACAACAACAGCATCGATATGCTCAGCCACCAATGTTTATGCCGCACAAGGTTCACTCGATCACTTCATCAACATCATCTGTATCTACAGGTTATAGACAAACACCATATTTTGGAAATACATTGCGTCCAATTGTTCCGACACCAGTGCCTGGTGCACCCAAAGCCCCAGCGTCAGCATCATCATCATCATCATCATCATCGCAACCAGCGACAATAGCAACTACTTCCTTCTCCACACCGCCAGTAAGAAAAAGACCCCCCTCTCCTCCGTCATTCGATGATGATTTTGTGAAATTGTGAAATTTTAGATTTACATTACATTTAAATTTATTAACCATGTAGACTCACACACACACGCGTATATACACACAAATATACACTTAGAAATCGTACTGTAGTATAGGCAATGTAATAAATTTAACTAGTCTGCAGCAACGAGCGATGGTTCATACATAAGTGCATACATTCTACATACATATATACAAGTATGTATTATGTCCACGGATGTAGAAATAATACCTATATATAAATAATATATATAAAAAATATATACATTGATGAGGAGCTTTTTTACCCATTTCATACTTAAATCAAATCAAATTTAATAATTATATGCATAAAGTCTGTCGGAGTTTAAATAATTATGATGATGATGATAATAATAAAAAGACAAAGCAAATTTTTGTACTCAAAAACTTTGTTAATATTCGTTCATATCATTAAAGAAAACAAAAACAAGGAATTTTATTTGTACAGTAGAAACTAGCAAGTTGTGAAGCACTAAACCCACTGAAATTATGGTTCTAGTTTTATTTCCCCATGATATACAGAAAACAATTTAAAAAATCTGAGTTGAAATTGCTAAACGAATTCGACAACGAAAATGATTTGCCAGTTGCACAAGTTCTCCAAGAAACTCAAGCGCTATAAATATTAACAGCAAATTGATCCAAACAGTCTAGTGTTTCGAAACAAAACAGAAGCATGAAATGCAGGAGCTGAATCGGAAGAAATAAGACTTTTTTTCTGATGACGATGCCATTGACATTGAGGGAATTGTCGTTACTGAACCAGATTTGTATCTTTCAATCCTTAGCGCGACCAATTTAATTAAGTGTTTTGAAAAAAGTGTGTCAACTAAGCACATAATCAATCTCTTGGCTATTTGTAATATTATCTTTAAATATTGCCGCAAGGCAATGTATTAGCACCCTTTCTGTACTCGCTATATACGGCAGATATTCCATCGATAGACTAAGATGAAGCCACCATTGCTACATATGCTGGTGATACAGCTGCCCTGGCAAACACTTGCTCGGCTCAGGAAGCTGCAGAGGTACTGCAGGATTTCTTGCATAAATTTCACGCCTGGGCCAAGCGTTGGAATATTGCAATTAATGCAGAGAAATCAGCAAACTGCGCTTTTACATTAAAGCGTGGCAATTGTCCAGTTGTCAGCTATGAGTCTTCTATTATGCCGCAAGTGGATCAATTTCGTTACCTACGACTAATCCTAGACAAGCGACTTACATGGCGAACGCATATAAAAGCTATCACTGCATGCAAAATTGCGAAGACTTGATTGGTTGCTTCGGCCATCTAATAAATTGTCACTCAACAGACAAGTAGTGACTCCTGTCTGGCGATAAGCGACTCAAATCTGGAATTCTGCTGCTGCCAGCAACATTCAGAGAGTTTAAGCTTGTCAACCACCTTGAGACCTAAGGATACAAGCCCATGGTACTTGATGAAATCCTGCAAATCGGCAATAGTCATCAACAAAGGCTACAAAGCCGACGCCGTTTAATGAGGCTCCATCCTAATGACCTTCTAAGTTGAAGGTTACCAGTAACTAATATTAATATATAATATAATATTAAAAAAAAATATTAAAATTTTACAAAAAAAAAAAAAATAAATTAATAAATAAATTTAAATATTCTACTCTGTTTTTTTTCCTAAAATTATAACAATTTCAAAGTAGTAATTTGGAGGCTTGTACTGTATAAGACTAAGACAATGCATGGGTCTCTGTTTTGGTATTTCGTGTTCATCTAATTGGACACTAGTAGTACAAATTGTCTGACTGTTTGTGGTCAATGAATGCTTTCCGTTCAAATTGATTATCACCAAGGATACATTGCTTGACATGGACAAAACATTTCATTGAATTTGATGACTGATTCGAACGTATGGGCATAATTAATGAATACGAGTACGCTACTTTCTTATACACTTGGGAATTGGAACGCAATGGAATATTGCAAGAAGAAATAGTTTTACTTTTCGACAAAGCATTTAGTCCTCAGTCGTCGTTGTCGCCTGACGGTTGATACGTTACAACATTCGGGTGTCCTTTCGTTTTGGAAATAGTCAATAAAAATATAGTACTTAAATGTCGGAATCATCATATAATGACTAACATTAGTTTCAAAAATTTTAAGTTAATTTGTGTGCTTTGTGTGGTTTTGAACTATGGAAATTATGAAACCCATGCACAAACGAGTCAAAATATTAATGTCTGTAAGTGTTAAATGATTGTATAGATAAATTTATGATATTAAATCTATTTTTGGCTTATAATCTATAAAACGTGAAATAAGCAAAGAAATGTCCTAAATATTGAATAATATTAACTTTTTGGTACGCACAATTTGTAATCTACGGTTAGAATAATAGAATGTAAACAAAGGATCCCAATTATTATTTGTAATTTTACTTCTATCCATAACCGAAATGAGTCAATACAAAAGCATATACTTATAATTTATTTGAAAGAAGACAAATAAAAGTCAACTGAACAAATATATTGTAAATATAGTGAGCTTCACATATAATTGTGTTTGATTGACCCACATGAACACTGTGAAATCCTTCTGTCCATTTGTACGCATGCTAAAACAGGAGTACATACAGGAAATTAAAGAGATATTTACGATTATTGATCTAAATATGTACATATCCTAAATAATATTTAATAATAAGATAGTCAGCAGGGCTATTCTGTCTTATGGTGCTAAAGTGTGGATGAGGTGGATAAGTTACAAAGATATTTTATTAAGAGTGTATTAGAGCTGCCAAGTTTTACACCAACTTATGCAATAATAATCTGGTATAGGATATAATCGCTAGATTTGCATCAAAGATATTAAATATAGTCATTATGTAGTTACTTCATCGAAAGGTTGACTAGTAAATTGAAAAATAAACTGATATGAGAAGAATATTACATGAATAAATGAAATAAATTTAATGTGCCAACTGTTGGGATATTTGGAATAGGAAAGTCTATAATTCGAAAAAAGCAAATCGTTTATACTAAGTACAGTCAAGCAGATTCTCTAGAAAAGTTAGCTTCAATTTGCTTTTTGTAGACACTTTATAGCTAATTTCCTTGGAGTCCCAAAGGAAGGACCTTAAACTATGGCTTAAAGATAGAATCTATCATTATTGGATGGAAACAAAATCTGAATACCATCTAGATGTCGCAAAATAACTCAAGAGATGCTATGGCTACCTTGGGAAAAGAAAGTAGTGTCGATGCGGAAAGGTATCCGTATAGCCTCAGGTTCCTGAACAGAACATTGAAAGGCTATGAAACACTTACATTCGCTGTACCTATTTGCAGAATCAATGACAAATGTACATAGATTATATAATGAAGGGAACACAGCAGATCATTCAAGACCAGACTCCGATATTCAGGCAACCATTACCTTGAACCAATAAAAATTGCAGACTCTTTTCCGAAGAAAATCTGTAAATTTATAATGCATTTTGGAGGAGCTATAATTATGGGAATTGTACAATTGACCCAATTGAGGTCACAGTGACGAGGTGACTAGATCCTGTCACTCTCTAATCTAATCTATACAGCTTATTAACTGTCTTGAGTATTTAAAGCTGGCTGCGATTTAATAGAATTAAATGTAAATATATACTCTGTAATCTGAAAAAGAAAGAAATAATAAACAATACAATTTTATTGGAAAATATCCAGGTTTCGTTTTGGGAAGATCGTTTTGGAATAAAATAAACCTTAAAGCATTACCGCAATAAATTAATTTTTAACTTAACTATTTAATGATATCATACCTACATATATAACATTTTATTTATTTATTTTATTTTTAGTGATTTCATTTTATTATATTAACAATCAAAATTTAAGCATTCTTCATCGATAGATGACTTTTTGTGGTCATAATATTTTATATACAATAAAATTACAATAGTAATAATCTGAATAATATTTATTGTTTATAGTATTTATAAATGACATAGACAATGATCCCGCTGCAAAGGCTATGGAAGTAGTTGTGACCTATTTAAAAAAGAATCCTAATTATGGTATATCTGTACAGATCGAACCAATCGAAGCCAATAAAACGGATGCTAAGATATTGTTGGAATCGAGTGAGTAATAAATTACAAGTATGTATATATATTTAGTTATGCTAATAATGATTTTGCATAGTTTGCAACAAGTATGCAGCGAGCATCAAACAAAAACAACCGCCCCATCTTGTATTCGATACTACGAAATCGGGAGTAGCATCGGAAACCGTGAAATCCTTTACGCACGCATTGGGTTTGCCCACAATTAGTTCATCATATGGACAAGAAGGTGATTTGCGGCAATGGCGTGACATTGATGAGTCGAAACAAAAGTATCTTCTGCAAGTAATGCCCCCGGCAGATATGATACCGGAAGTGGTGCGTAGCATTGTACGGAAAATGAATATAACAAATGCGGCCATACTGTATGATGAGACATTCGTTATGGATCACAAGTATAAATCATTGCTTCAGAATATACAGACACGGCATGTGATTACGTCAATATCCACCAGTGGTATACGTGAACGCGAGGAACAGATCGAAAAGTTGCGCAATCTGGATATAAATAACTTCTTTATACTCGGCAATTTGCAATCAATACGAATGGTTTTGGGTTAGTGGAATTTATATTTGAAAACGTATTATTAACCAACCACCTAATCTCATATAGAATCTGTTAAACCGGCTTATTTTGAGCGTAATTTTGCATGGCATGCCATCACCTTGAGTGAGGGCGAAGTGAGTAGTCAGCGCGATAACGCCACTTTGATGTTTCTGAAGCCCATGGCCTACACCGTAAACCGTGATCGATTGGGTTTGCTGAAGACGACTTATAACCTCAATGAAGAACCACAAATCTCTTCAGCTTTCTACTTTGATTTGGCTCTGCGCAGCTTCCTGGCTGTTAAAGAAATGTTGCAAACCGGTGCTTGGCCAAAAGATATGGAATATCTTAACTGTGACGATTTCCAGGGCACTAATACGCCTGAGCGTACCCTTGATTTAAGGCAATATTTCTTACAGGTTCGTACATACGAGTATTGTATAATTATATTATGAACAATCATATTAATTAACGTATCAAAATATTGATTGATTGATGAAAAAGGTTAACGAGAAAACCTCATATGGCACATTTGAATTAGTCACGCAACCGGGGCGTCCCTTTAATGGATACAGTTACATGAAATTCGAAATGGATATAAATGTGTTACAAATACGTGGTGGTAATTCTGTAAATAGTAAATCAATTGGCACCTGGATATCTGGTTTGGATTCACCGTTGGTGGTGAAAGACGAAGAAATTATGAAAAATCTAACCGCAGACACAGTCTATCGCATTTTTACGGTTGTGGTGAGTTATAAATTGTTTGGTGTTTTACCTTTTCTTCTGATTTTCTCTATTCAATAGCAAGCGCCCTTCATAATACGTGATCCAGCCGCACCGAAGGGCTATAAGGGCTATTGTATTGATTTGATTAATGAAATCGCTGAAATTGTGCACTTTGATTACACTATCGAAGAAGTGGAGGATGGCAAGTTCGGCAATATGGATGAAAAGGGCGAGTGGAATGGCATTGTCAAGAAACTCATCGATAAGCAAGCGGATATTGGCTTGGGCTCCATGTCTGTTATGGCGGAACGTGAGATTGTCATTGATTTTACTGTGCCCTATTACGATCTCGTTGGCATAACCATTATGATGCAGCGGCCAAGTACGCCAAGTTCGCTTTTTAAGTTTCTAACGGTGCTGGAGACAAACGTATGGCTTTGCATCCTTGCGGCATATTTCTTTACAAGTTTCCTGATGTGGGTATTTGATCGTTGGAGTCCTTACAGCTATCAGAACAACCGGGAGAAGTACAAAGATGATGATGAGAAAAGAGAATTCAATTTAAAGGAATGCCTTTGGTTCTGTATGACATCATTAACACCTCAGGGTGGTGGAGAGGCACCCAAGAATTTATCTGGCCGTTTGGTTGCTGCTACTTGGTGGCTCTTTGGCTTCATTATCATTGCCTCGTATACTGCAAACTTGGCTGCGTTCTTGACTGTATCACGTTTGGATACACCCGTGGAATCGTTAGATGACTTATCTAAACAGTACAAGATTTTGTATGCCCCGCTGAATGGTTCATCGGCAATGACTTATTTTGAGCGAATGGCAAATATTGAGCAAATGTTTTATGAGATATGGAAGGACTTATCCTTAAATGATTCGCTTACGCCATTGGAACGCTCGAAATTGGCAGTTTGGGATTACCCGGTTAGCGATAAATATACAAAAATGTGGCAAGCTATGCAGGAGGCAAAACTCCCGGGCAATCTTGACGAGGCGGTGGCGCGTGTACGCAATTCGACGACAGCCACAGGTTTTGCATTTCTCGGTGATGCAACAGACATTCGCTATTTGGTGATGACCAATTGCGATTTACAAGTTGTTGGCGAAGAGTTCTCACGCAAACCTTACGCAATTGCTGTTCAGCAGGGATCACATCTTAAAGATCAGTTTAACAATGCGTAAGTTGGCACAATTTAAAGGTATAATTCAGAAGAATTCAAAATGCTCCTTATTTTTTTTTTTTTAGTATTCTGACATTATTGAACAAAAGACAACTGGAAAAGCTCAAAGAGAAATGGTGGAAGAACGAAGAGGCTCAGGCGAAATGTGACAAGCCAGAAGATCAGTCAGATGGCATATCTATACAGAATATTGGCGGTGTATTTATTGTCATCTTTGTTGGCATTGGAATGGCTTGCATAACGCTTGTATTTGAATATTGGTGGTATAAGTATAGGAAAAATCCACGCATTATTGATGTCGCGGAGGCTCCTAATTCAGCTAGTAAGGATGGATCCAAGCTCGCAGGTGGTGTTATATTAGGCCAAGCGGGCAAGGATTTTGAAAAATCAAATGTTGCGCTTCGTTCACGTTTCAATCAGTATCCAGAAACATTCAAGCCGCGTTTCTAAAGGATTTGTCCTATTTATAATAGTATATAGGATGTAAGGCACACGTTCTTTAATATATTTATGGAGGGTCTCGTCTACGTCAAAATTCTGCACTTTGCACATGAAAATATTTTATTAAATGAGCTCAGTCGCATTAAAGCGAACAAAAAACCAAAATACCAAAAACATATTTAATATTTATCTCTTGACAATTAAAGCAAGGTTGGTACAGTTAAATACCTTATGAGGCACTTGGATAGGAAGCTTACTTGGAAGTCCCATAAATAGATGCAGCTCAAAATAAAAAGTAGAAATATGTTCTGGCCGTTTAGACCATGGTCTAGAGTACAAAGTTCGGGCAGCTCTAAAGTCGGCGGCAGAAACGTATGCAATGCAGCACTTCCATTCATTGGGGATAAAATAAGAAAAATGTCCAATGATACAACAACAACATGATGCTCTACCATACCAACAATAAGCATCTCAAAAAATTCCTCATACTTATATTTTAAAAAATTGATGTTAGAGAGGGAAGAGAACAAAATCTCCATTCTAATCTAAGCCAAATCTGGTCGGATCCTGGAGTAAAAGATGTTATAGCCAAATAGCATAGACACAACAAAAGCAATCTAAACGTTTAAATTGCTTGCGCTTACTGGTACCCCACAAACCCTGTGCTGTAAATCTAATACATGTTACAAGATTTGTTGGTTGTCTTTATATAAACATTTATAATTTATTTAATTTAAACGTAACATAAGTTTATTGCCGCTAAACATATTACAAGTTTTACAAGCTTAACCACATTAAACATCCAATCAAATTTATAACAATCATGTATAAAATAACAAGTTTACCACCAGTCAACGGGTACTTCCGTCTCAAAATTAAGACCAATATAAAAAATATTGTGAAAGCGATCAGCACTCCGAGTGAGGAATCCTTAATTGTTTTCCATATTCCCATAATTATTTCAATGAACATTTCAAAAAATGTTGGTGGGGGTGGGGGTGGTGGTGGTTTTTGGAGTATTCCGAGCAATTTTAAAAACTCTTCAGCAAAGGCGATATCCATTCCTTCTTTTTTTTTTTCAAAATATATAGTAGTAAAAAATTTGACGAAAATTTTCTCTGCTAGCTTTTTGATTAAACAAAAAACAAAATTTTGTGATCCAGATATTGACACTGTTGTCTAAGATTTATTTTATGAAATTCTGATAATTTGATAATAAAATCAAAAAATCGTTTTAAATTGTATTGCGCCGTAATCGCAATAACGAATGAAATAGGTTGTCAGTCACTTGAATTGGTTCTTTTTATCGATAACTTAAACAAGTGGGCATGCTACATTAATACAATTTTGTATGTAAAATACAAATACATTTTCTTGCTTTGTTTTTATTTATATGTATTTCCGATGTCATGTGGGTATAGTCGACTGAGTAGGAGTCATACACCAAACCTACTTTTCAGGTTTTTAATTTCCAGAATTTCATAAAATAAATCTTAAATCCATGGAATTTCTTCAATATGACCACAAAGTTCAATCAAATGACTGAGTTCATATTTGTTCGTATGAACTATTTCGTGCGGGAACTACCTGAAAATAACATTTAAAAAAAAAAAAAAGCCGACTGACTTGCAGTCACAAGCCCAGTCATACTTAGTTTTTATTAAGATGGGTGATAGTTCTGACGAAGAGTGTTTGCCTGTTGATTGGGTTCCATACAGCCAACGTGCTGACTGGGCTGATGTCACGCCTATAGAACAAGACGACGGTCCCAATCCAGTTGTGGCCATTGCATATAGTCCCAAGTGTAAGTTCACTTCATTTGTTTAATTACTTTTACACAAAAGACATGTTCGTTTTTGCATTTTGTGTTGGCAGTTCGCGATGTTTTCGATTACTTTCGGGCGATTGTTGCTCGAAAGGAGAAATCACAACGTGCGTTGGCCTTAACGGAGGATGCACTTAAATTGAATATTGCTAGCTATACAGTTTGGCAATACCGGCGAGATATACTGCGTGAATTGGGCAGTGACCTCAACGAGGAACTTGATTATCTCGATGAGGTCATTCGTCAAAATGCTAAAAACTATCAGGTTTGGCATCATAGGCGTGTCATCGTTGAAATGCTAAATGATCCAACAAGAGAACTCCTTCTAACTGAAGAATCACTGGAGGCAGATGCCAAAAACTATCATGCCTGGCAACATCGCCAGTGGGCTATACGTACCTATTCGTAAGTCCTCGATAATATTTAACATTTCAATGGTAATTAATACAAGAATTATTTTTTTAGTCTCTATGATGATGAACTGCGTTTCGTGGATCGTCTCATTTGTGAAGATCAACGTAATAATTCTGCTTGGAATCAACGCTTCTTTATATTGGAACACTTTGGCTTTACACCAGATGTTATACAGCGTGAGATACAGTACACCATGAATCGCATACGCATTATCAAGAATAATGAAAGTGCTTGGAATTATTTAGTTGGTGTCTTGAGAAAAGGCGAAAATGCCAATATTAGTAGTAATACAGATGTCATTGAATTCAGTGAGGAACTCTACAACAGTGGCATACGTTCGCCATATTTATTGGCATTCCTTATTGATCTGTACCAGGAACAATGTCTGCTGTGCTCGGATGCCACGCAACGTGAACAACTATCGCGTAAAGTATATGGACTATGTAGTGATATGTCTAAGAAGCATGATGTTATTCGTCGCAAATATTGGGAATATATTGCAGAAACTTTTAAAGTAAAACTAGACAAACTACAACAATCATCGCAACCTGAACAACAAGCACAGCAGCCCCAGCAGCCTCAGCAGTCCCAGCAGCCTCAGCAGCCCCAGCAGCCTCAGCAGCCTCAGCAGCCTCAGCAGCCCCAGCAGCCTCAGCAGCCTCAGCAGCCCCAGCAGCCAGAACAGCAAGACCAAGAACAAATGGAGCAATAGTAATTTATACAATTACTATCATTGTTCATTGTTTATAATTTTTAAATTCTAAAAGTAAGCATTAAATTCTTAAGCATTTTAAATTGTATCGAGCATTTTCATTTGTAAAAAAGAAAAGAAAAATGTATGTTATTTCTTTGTGAAGAACACAAAAAAAAAATATATATATATATTGCTTGTAATCTGCAATCAATTGTGTATTTAAAAAGATATTGTCGCAATACAAAAGATAAGATAACAGATACTACGCTTGGTAGGTTCGTTCGTTCTGCTTGACTCCATTATGTTGACAATGCTGATGATTAAAGGTTGTTTGCACACGTAGAAGGTAGTGGGTGCAGTTAGATGCGAAGGTTCATTAACAAAATTGTTATAACTTCTCTTGCTTTGCAACTGTCAGTCAAGAAAGGTATCTGCTATCATTATCAAAATATTCTCTAGTTATTTTTAATAACCATTAAAGCAAATAGATTCAAGATTTTTAAGCTCAGATAGTACAATAGAATTTGATTAAAAAATAATTGGACTTGTTATTTGGACACACATTTATTTCCTTGCAAACAACTGTAACAAACATTGATCGTGTTATGATGTAAACATTTAAGACGCTTTTTCTTTAAACCATTTTCATTGAATCCATTGATTACAAATTTTTATTATTATTACTTGGGCATCTATGGGTACTTTTAATATATATAATATTTATATAATAACTTTTCTATTTAGATACTGGTTTCGATGTTCAGACCATTTTGATTGGGTTGTTCCGAAAGTAACATCATTTTTTTCTTTTATGAATTTTATTTACGATTTTGTTATACCTAATAAATATTTTATTGACTTGTATATTGTCCATTATGATCGAACACCATTTGCAATCTTTCTGGCAGTACCATGATTCTATGCTCAAATAATTTTTGTTCTTTGCTGGCAAGTGTAAAAAGTTATGCAGAGACTGGTACAAATAATAATCAGATGGTGCCAGAACTGGAGAACATGATGGGTGTAGCAATATAA